>ML374859.1:8642-48986 GCA_005239525.1 Nicotiana knightiana
CGATATTCTAGAGCTATGGGTTAGCTAACAATCCTGTTGAGTTTTCCACTTAAATCGTCTAATTAAATTATCTGGTTTATTGATTGACGAGGTTAATATTGCTCGTAGCCTTCTCCCGAAGTACAACTCGCCTATTTAAGCTAACCTAACGCCTATATTCCTATGAAATTAGGATTAAAAAGAACACATTAATAATTCTCGTATAATAATCAAGCAAGGCGATTAGGTATATTCCTATCCTAAGTGCAAATCCGCTCCCCTGAAGGGTTTAGATCTTGCTCTACCCAACCTTATATACAACCTAGAATTCCCTCTCCCGAGTTCAATCCTAGATTCGTAGATAGTATTCAATTGGTGATCAAGCAATCAAATAATTAAGTGCAAGGTTGAATAAATAAACCAATATGATCAAATAATAATAACAATTCAAGCTTCAAACTACAACGTTCATGTAGCACCCAAAACTCTAGAACTAATTAACTATGAAATTAAAGAAAGAGAAGAAAAACTAGGTAGAAGCCTCCTTCGAGCGTGGTGTGTGTTCCTCCACGTCAAATCCCCTCACGTGAATATCCGTCAAAAATCCAAATCTCTCAAAGTTGTGTTTTTTGGTCTATTTATAAGTTTGGGACAAACCCTAACCATGTAGGAGCCTTTTATTCAAACCGGAAAACACTTAAAACCTTCAAAACTCAGAATTGACCAGACAGAGACCCAGGCGTTAAGCCCAAACGCCCCACTATAGCCTGGGTAGGCCTGGAGTTTGGGCTCTAACACCCCACTATAGCCTGGGTAGGCAAGACTTTAAGCCCCAAACGCTCCACTAACGCCTGGGTAGGCCAGGCTTTAAGGCCAAAACGCCCGGCTATGACCCGGGTCACTCCTTTTCGACTCTTGAGCGTATTTTTGACGTTTATGCACCCATTTAGCTAGTCTTCCATCTCTAATTCACCTACATATGAAATAGACTCCATTATGCACATATGACATGTATTTTTATCACAAAAGCACATAAAATGTAAGGTACATGATGCTTAAAACTATGAATTCTAGCCACGCATTTGTTACAATTGCAATAACTTTGCAATTATAGCCAATAAATGCATTATTACATTATTTTACCAGAAAATAGCTCATCGTATTTTTAAAATATTGAGTGATTGTTTTCAAGCATTTTTATGCATGAAAATTATTTTTTATAATCTATTAATTATTTTATAAATTATTTTTTATCAATATGTTGGTTATTTAATAAATAACCCCTTTTATTTTAAGACATAACCCCCTCAAACATTATCCCAAACCCATTTAAAAGACAACCCCAAACCCCTTAGGCCCAGACCTATACCTGCCCGACCCAATATCCCGTTTAATCATGGCCGTTGATCTTTTAGATCAACGGTCCACAAACCCCCTTACCATAATTAATCCTACAAACCTAACTCCTAACCCTTTCATTCCCTCCAACCCCGCCATCATCATCTCCCTCGTCTCTCAACTCTCCCTCGACCTAACCCTAACCCTAAATGCTGTCACCGGCGTAAACCTCCTTCTTACGGTGCTTCTATGTCTTCTCCGACCAGCCTTGGTCTTCTATACGCCATGGCTCTTTGATTTCTTGGATCGTTAGATCTCAAGGAAACCCTGCGGGTTCTGGTTCAAAACTTTCCTATCTCAGGCCATTTGTTTTTTGTAAGTAAGTATATTTCCTTATTTTATTACGAATCTATGGGTTATTGACCTATTCTCTTCACCTCTCTATTTTTCTGAACACCCCATTTCATTACTGTTGATTCTTCTAAGATCTTTATAAAACTGAGATGATTTGAATATTATTAAATGTTTTCCCTCAAAAATCTACTGTTTTAATTAATTAATTTGGATTTCTGTCACTCTTTCTAAACTAGGGTTTATCCCGGACTTTCTTCAAAGATTTTCTAACCTCTCAGTGTTTTAATAAGTGTTCTTTCATCATCGTGACTAATTTTTGCAAACCCTAGTGGATTCTATATAATATACTGATTTCTTCAATCTTTGCTTCGATTTTGGGTATTTCTGTGATACCAGTCGTATTAGTTTACTCTATCTTTTGGACTTAAACCTTCTTCCTTGTTAAATCCAGTATTTTTTGTGGTTTTGCCCCAATTAATCTCTGTTAGGGTTCGAAGCTGCTTCTCCTAAGTTCTATATTTGTGTGAGGTCTTACTTAGTTTAATTTCTATTTATGGAATTTGAGTAATTCTTTCTCGGAAATCAGTATTCTTTTGAAGGTTTTGCTGATTACTGTTAAGATTTGTGTGCATAGATTGTATTTGTTTCCTTGTTTGTGACTTTAATTGGTCATCTCTGCCTTAATTATTTTCCCGTATAAATTTGGGATTCTTACTGATCACTTATTTGGTATGATTTGGACTCCTTGCCTTAATTAAACCCTTGTTGTTACCGTTAATCGATTACCCTAATTAAGGGGTCTATTTCGAACCCCCTTTATGTGATTTGATTCTATAATTCTGTGATTGTCCTTAATTGACTGACTTTTGATTCATTTACCTTATTTGTCCTACTCTCTAAGTGCTATAAATACACTCTTATTTTACCTCTAAATACACGAACATTAGTTCGAGAACACACACTCACACAAAATTATCTCTCTTCTCTCTCTTTCTACCACTTGGGCTAACTGCTTGTCTAGCTGGCTTAAAGCCAAGGCTAGGCTGTGGAACTCTAACTGCTTTACTTTCTGTATCTTGCTTCCTTAACTGGTATGTTCTTATTTCAATTCTGAAATTCAACCCTATGTTCTCCATAGTTGTTAAATCCATGCATATCTCCGCACTAGTTTAATTGGCTATATATTTATTGTCTTGCAGTTTACTGCTTTGCTCAATATGCTGGAGTCTTACCATCTCTTGCTCAAATGCTTAGTCAGCATGTCTAGGTCTCATTTGTCTTGTGTGATACTTGGCCAGCATGTTTACTTGAGTTCTTGTTTACTTCCCTTGACTAGTATGTTCATGTCAGTATCATAGACTCCTAATGTATTTGGTTAATCCTAATTGGCATGACTGGCTCTATGTAGTATACCTCTGTCTTCAACATGATCATTCTTATATTCTGTCTCTATGTTTATTATCCATTACCACTTTAATTTCAAGCATGATTCCCTTGCTAATACTTTGAAGAAATAGTTTTTATGTTCTGATTGCCAATCAGTCCCTATTTGTTCTGTGTACTGGCTGGTCAATCTTCTTCCCCTTTTACCATGTTTATGTGTTTCTGATTTAAGCCTCTATGTTCCCAATCCCCTGGTCCCTGATTGTAAACTTGTTTGGCTTCACATAGAAACAGGTAATAAATGGTTTTGAATCTGGGCACTCTAAGTGTTATGATTGTGTGGTTGCTTGTTGAATCTTTCTTCTTGCACTCTAAGTGTTATGACTGTGTGGTTGCTTGTTGAATCTTTCTTCTTCTCAAAATTGTTTCGAAAATTGTTTTACTCTTAAAATTTTAAAGAACTGTTTCTATTCCTGAAAACCTTTTCACTCCTGAAATTTTTACCTCTATACTATTTTACTAAGTTCTTCCAAACTATGTCAAGCACTCTCACTTCTACTCTTAGATTACTTATGTTCCGCCCCTCCAATGTGTGTATTGCCTAGGAATCCATGAGATTCCTCCAAACTATGGCACACTAGGGCTGGCCTTTCCACACTGCACATAATAACTTCCCTAGTCAAAGGTTCTTGGTGTGAGAATTGACCGGGATACCTAAGGTCCTTAGGGAACTTTGACACACCAGGACACCATATTGTCTTTGAGACTTTGGCATCCTGGACTATTTTGAAGGCCTGGTATTTCCAGGTTCACTTTGGGCCTATATCATGATCCCTATAGCATAATTTATATTTATTATGTAATTCATTCATATATGATCTATAATAATAACCTTTGTAAAAGGGGAGGGATTCTTATATGATTTTTGTGGGGAAAACGGGTAGAAATCCTGCCTTTAGGTCTATACTATGTTTACTTACATTAGAAGTCATGCTTTTAGGTTTAAACTATGTTTATTTGCATCAGAAACCATGCTTTTAAGTCCACTTGGCATACTAGGCAACATGTTATAGGTTCATTACCTCATGTGTTACGGAATTCTGCTTCTGCATAATCATGATCACCTAGAAATCCTGTTATTAAGTTACCTCTGTAATTCTGCTTAATAAAAATGTCCATCCTTGGTGTGTATTAGAAATCTTGCTTTAGGATTGTGTTCGTATTTGCTTTAAATCATGTCTACATCTCCTTAATCAATAACCGTCCTGTCTATAAGAATGTTTAAAATAAATTTCAATGCCTAGACACCATGTTATAGGATAAATATGAATGAAATCAGTTTCGTGATAATCAACACCTAGACAAGCATGTTTATAGGACATATTAAAACTCAAACTTTTTGTTTTCCTTTAGTCAATTTCCAGAATTCTGTTTGCATTTTCAGATAGCATGTTATAGGGTATCACTGAACCACGCCTAGGCAAGCCTATAAGTAATTAAGGCCTTACAAAAATTGTAAAACTATGCTTTTTTTATTTGTGAATGCCCTGATTCAACAGGTTCTAAAAATCAGTAGGCAAACTGATTAGGTCTTTACTGCTCCGCCTTAACATAATGCTGCACATTCTCTGTTTGTCATGCTCACCTAGATATCATGTTCTAGGACCTTTTTCTGAAACATATGAAATCTTGTTGTTTGAGACTCGATAATTGCATGTTCATTTGTGGAGGTAAACATGAGCCCTTAATTATTGTCTTACTTGACAGTCCTGTTTGTTCTTTGTTGTCGCTTAGATTTCCCCTTTTAAAAACTTTAGGAGGGTCTAGAACTGCCTAAAAATAGAGGTTCTAAACACCTCCGCGACCACAAGGAAGGGACGGGTAATGCACACTTAGAGTTCGTTTAATTAAAATCGCTTATACAATTGCTAAAGGGAGGGTAATCGGGTAGTAAAAGGATATGATGACCTGTGCACTAATGCCACGTGTAACCCCTCTAGTTGAGGAAGGATTATCGGGCATTGTACATATGTGATCCTATAGGCTAATAACTTAGGACTTCCCTATCTTTATACATATGTGTGCTTAAACTGCTTACCTATTAAATTTCCTTTGTCTTATTTACATACGTGTGCTTAGACTGCTTATCTGTTAAATGATTAATTCACCAAGTAAGTTTGGCCGGGACCCACCGTTGTGGACCTAGAGGGGTGCCTAACACCTTCCCCTCAAGGTAATTTCAAGCCCTTACCCAATCTCTGGTAATGTAGACTGGTTTCATGAGTTACTTGTATTAGGTTCCCTAACGCACCTTAAATCTGTTAGGTGGCGACTCTTCAATTTCCATACCCCCTTTCCCAAAAGGAAAGTAGTTGTCGAATGTTGAAAACCCCGAATTTGCGACGAGAAAAAGGGGGCGCGACAGCATGCGACTCTGCTGGGGATTTTAGGCTTTTACCATAACAAACTTTCTTTTTGTAAATTAGTCTTAAGCATGCTTCTGTTGTTAATACGTGCGCACCATTTCCCTTTCCCCTTGTGTGAATTTAATTACCTGTTTTGAGCATTTATGATTTCCTTTACTGCAGAAACTGACTTATTTCTTTGTTTTCCTTTATTAAACGTCTTTGAATTATTAAATATCGCATTTATTATTTTCCTAACGTGCAAATACATGACAACATGATATTTACTGCTGCATAAATCATGCTCAACATCATATTCCACTCGTGCGTAATAAATCCTTTAGCAACGCTTGATGAGTGGTTGCGCCCTTCCTATATATCACCCTTTAAATTCGGAAAGGCTTATTTATGGTAAAACTAGTCGATAAGCGGTGCAATCGACAGTTCCGTACCTTTCCCCCTCAAGTTGTCCGCTTGAGGGTACCAGTCTAGACCCCCATAGCAACCTTACTCTGATTATAACTGTCCATGCATCATGGTCAAACCTAGCCGGGTTAGTATGTTATCCACATAATAACCCTTTAAGACAAACCTTATCCAAAAGTCTACCGGGGTTTCCATAATCCCAACGAACGCAACCACGTTTTGTGCATTAATTTTAAAGAACTAAATGCCAATATGCTAATCATGGATGTATAAATAGTAGAATCAGGAGAGGGAAAAGGGCCTAACCTTCTTTGTTTTGCATAAAATGAGGCACGAGGTCCCCAGGTTCAGCATGTTCCAAAATATACCACCACTGCTACTAGATTTGTGGGAAGATCTTTCCTCAAGTGACAAGAAACATGTGAAGAAGGTCCTGAGAAATTTTCCTTCTCTGTTAGACATCCAGCCAAATAACATGTTGATAGAAGCTGCAACCATGTTCTGGGATCGTGAAAAAAATGTGTTTTGCTTCGGGGATATAGAAATGACCCCGCTCCTAGAAGAAATCGGGGGATTTGCTGGGCTACCTTAGGACAGCCGTGGGTTATTGGTACCAGAAAATCTCACTGGTAGGGGATTTCTAAAAATGATGGGTCTGAAAAAGGACGCCGATTTGGAGTGGTTAAAGAAATATTATATACCATTTGACTACTTGTATGAGAGATACAGTCATAGCAAGTCCTACCGTATTTTCCATGATGATTTTTCCATCACTTCCTTGGGACATATTCACCGCAGAGTTCGCGTGTTCATTATTTGCTTCTTGGGTATGATAATGTTCCTAACAAAAAGGGAAAGAATTCACACTAGATTGGCTATGGTCACCAAGACTCTAATAAAAGGAATCGAGGGACAGACATACACCATAGTCCCTATGATTATAGCTGATATTTACCGGGCTTTGGACCACTACGAAAAAGGGTCCAAACATTTCGAGGGCTGCAATTTGCTGTTGTAGTTGTGGTTAATTGAGCATCTCCAAAAGGGTCAATATCTCCAGGAGTTTCCACGAAGGGCGTGGAATGACCATAGTGCCTTCCATCACGCTAAACCGATGACTTATATTTCGGACAGGTTTTCTCAAACAGAGAGTGCTAAGGAATGGGCGGAGTTCTTCGACAATTTGACTGAGGATCAGGTTCAGTGGATGTTTGAATGATTCCCTACTGACGAGTTCATCATCAGGTCAAGGGATGCTCCTCACTTAGTGTTGATCAGGTTAAGGGTAATATACCCTTATGTTCCCATCAGGGTTATGAGACAGGAAGGCAGGAAGCAGATCATACCGCGTGTCGCAAAGATAAGTCATTTCCGGGCAGATTTTCAGGATGATGACATCCTTTACAAGTGTCAAGCTCAGCATATGTGTCACTCAAAGATTATTGTGGAAAGGATACCATCGAGCCAGACAGGTATCATGCGGGACATGCACCCTTTTAGCTGGCATGGTTAGAGGACAACTTAGCTGGGAAAGTTGAGCCAGGAATTGGTCGGGGAAACAGGGTCATAGACGAAGATGCAGAAACCCAAGTAAAGTACAACAAGTTGAGCAAGAGGATTCATGACTCCGAGGCCGAACATTAGGAGATATATGAGACAGACAAGAGATTAATCAGGGAATGGAGGGAAACGGCTATCACCTCCAATGAAAGGGTAGAATATCTGGAACAGAGTTTCATGGAGCCATAAGGAAAGATAAGAAAGAGAGTCGCTGACTGCCAGAATGCTGAAGGAAGCGAGGGAGGAAATCTGGAAAGAGTATACCTGTTGTTGGGCATGCGTGAACTAGGGGACCTAATTGATGGAGTCAGGAAGATCAAGCTTGGGGAAGGTCCTTTTGGGACCAAGTAGATTAGATTTACCTGCTTTTTCCTAAATGTAATAAGGCCAAATTCCAGTATTGACTTATCTTTTATTATCTTAGTGTCGTGTTGGATTCGTCTATTTTTATATTAATGAAATGAAGAAATTATTGGCATCTAAGTTCTCCAAAACAACTTGGCGCTAGGCCTACCTCGGGCACAATGAGTCTCCAAAAATAGGACACGAATTTACATTCCGCAATATATGTTTAAATACCGCAAATACTCTTTTCAGAACTCTTACCGACTTGTCTACCTTTTGTTTTTCTTTCTTTATTTTGATTATCCCCATTCCCCAAAGGTTGGTTCATGCATACTCGCATCATCAGCTTATCATAATAGATCCAGGGGCCCTCCACCTTCTCCTCCTCCAAGTCCACCAAAAGGCAAAGGGAAAATAAAGATGGATGATTTGAACAACACCAGAAGAGACAACAACACACATGTTGAACATGCAGAAGCTTCTGATGGCTGAAGTACTCAGGCCCTAAATGATGTAGTATCATGACTTATGCAGAAAATACTAGAAGTCCAGGGTGAGCTCGAGCAGGTCCGGAGCTTAGGAAACCTATCCCTCACACTCAATATCCCAGATGCCAACCATTCAAACACTCAGAACCCCGTACCACCGCAAAACACACCCAACAAGCACCTACAAAATCCTCCCGCACCTCACCATTACACAACCCCTCCACAGAATCAAACTATCCCTCCAAAATATCAGCAAAACACCTACTGTACTCCACAAAATGCCCCACAAAACATTCCCGAACCCCAGAACTCCAATGATCACCATTATACCCAAACTCCCGGTCACCAAGACAACCTTATATTTGTGGAAACCCTACCTCACTCCACTCATCCCGTATCCTATACACCAGAATCCTCTGAGAAGGACCTTCCCATTAAGAACTTACCTGAAGAGCTCAAGAAGTTGAAAAGTTGGGTTCAAGGCGTCGAATGAAGCAAAGGGATATAAGGTCTGAACTATGAAGACCTATGCATACAGTCAGATGTAGAATTGCTGGAGAATTACAAACCTCCCAAGTTCGAAATGTTTGACGGAACAGGTGATCCCAGGGTTCACCTGAGGACTTATTGTGACAAGATTGTAGGGGTCGGAAAGGATGAAAGGATCCGAATGAAGCTTTTCATGAGGAGTCTTACAGGAGATGCTTTATCCAGGTACATCAGCCAGGATCCTAAGAGGTAGGCCAACTGGGTGAGTATGGCGTCTGACTTTATGGACAGATTCAGGTTTAACACAGAGAATGCGCTAGTTGTCTTCTACATTCAGAACTTAAAAGAAGAAGCCCATTGAGACCTTCCGCGAGTATGCCACTCGTTGGAGGTCAGAAGCAGCCAAAGTCAGGCCGACATTGGACGAGGAACAGATGAACAAGTTCTTTGTCAGAGCACAGGATCCGCAGTACTATGAAAGATTGATGGTTATTGAGAACCATAAATTCTCCGATATCATCAAAATCGGAGAAAGGATTGAAGAGGGCATTAAAAGCGGTATGGTGACAAATTTTGAGGCATTGCACGCCACAAATAAAGCATTGCAGTCAAGGTGTATATCGAAGAAGAAAAATGCAGGAACAGTGCTGGTCGCCCAAGGACCCAAAACTCCACTTGTATATCAAACCTCCCCACTTACATACCAAGAATCTCCATCCACATATCAACCATCACCTCTCAGATATTCCCAACCAGCCAATGCTTATCACACATATAATTCCCAACCCTCTCACTTTCAGTCACCTTCAACTCGCCCAAACTACCCAAGACCTCGGTCTAACTTTGACCGTAGACCACCTAAACAATACACTGCCATTGCCGAAACTATTGACCAGCTGTATGAAAGGCTAAAGGATGCTGGTTACGTCACTCCTATCCCTGTTGTGACTATGGAAAATCCATCGTAATGGGTCAACCCAAACAAGACCTGTGCATATCATTCTGGCATGAAAGGGAACACCATTGACGAGTGTCGAACACTTAAGGATAAGATCCAAACCTTGATTGATAATAAGGTCATTTAGGACAAAGAAACTACACCCAATGTCCGCAACAACCCCCTCCCAGATCATAAGGGTGACAGTATCAATGTGATAGAGACCGATGAGGAATGGGATCCCGAGGGATCAATTGGACTTATCAAAGAGGGTGACAATCCTAAGAAACCCGCAGTCATGCTCAATCCTATTAGAGTAAAAATACAGCCGCCAGTGGAGGTTGAGATAGCTGCATCAGTTCCATTTGAAGTTGAGATAGCACCGCCCGCAGCTGCGCATGTTCCATTCGAAGTGGAAGTAACCACACTTTTCACAGTGACAGTGACAGTGTCAACCACGCCGAATTTCAACACCAAGGCTATACCCTGGGATTATGTGGCCAAATCTAGAAGAAGAGGAAAGAAAAAAATAGAAGAATTCGGCGTTGCGCAAGGAATGGCCAGAACAGGAAGAGTCTATAAACTAGAGCATTTGGGGGAATACAGTAAACATGCTTCTAACAGACCGTCCGTTATTGAAACAGAATCGGATGAACTTTGGAGAAAAGTGCAAGAAAAGAAGTATTCAGCCACTAATCATTTGAACAAGACTCCTGCTCAGATATCTATCTTGTCACTGCTACAGAATTCAGATGTGCACAGGAATGCTCTCTTAAAGGTGTTAAGTGAGGCATATGTACCTAACAATATCACTGGCGGAGAAATGGCCAATATGGTAGGATAGGTGCTGGAAAGTCACAAAATCACCTTCCACGAGGACGAGCTCCCACCAGAGGGTTTGAATCATAACAGGGCACTGCACATTACCGTGCAATGTGAGGACAATTTCATTGCCAGGGTTCTGATAGATGGGGGGATCAAGTCTCAATATTTGCCCATTGACAACACTGAAGAGGTTGGGAAAAGGCCCGTATGAAATACGAGAAGGGACTATGAATGTGAAGGCATTTGACGGGTCTCAGAGAGCTACCATCGGAGAGATCAATCTTTGTCTACAGATGGGGCCTACATGGTTCGATGTCAAGTTCCATGTTCTGGATATATCTGCATCATACAATTTGTTGTTGCGACGACCCTGGATACATGTCGTTGGGGATGTAGCATAAACTTTGCATCAGGCAGTGAAGTTCGAGTGGAACCATCAAGAAGTGATTATCCATGGAGATGGGAGAAACCCTATTTACACCCGTCAGACCATCCCGGTGGTTAAAAATAGAAGTAATCTAGGTGGAGAGACTTAACATCATATCGAGAGGGTCAACGCAATCGAGAAAGATAAGTGGTGGAGTAGCAAGATAGAAAGTATACTAGTGTGGAGAGGATATGAACCCGGCAAGGGTCTAGGCAAAAACCTTCAGGGTATCTCCAAGCCAATACAGATGAATCATCATGGTACAACCTTTGGGCTAGGGTATCAGTACACCTGGCAGGAATACGATGATTGGTCACCACCATGGCGTGGTCCTTACTATCCACTTGAGAAACTTGTACCGCACCTGAGTCAGACTTTCCCACAGACCGACATCATATGGGGATCAGAGGAGGAAGAAGCATTGGCCGCCTTGAGGAACCTGTTCCTGGAAGATGATGACATGGATTGCTGTGTAATTTTTAAGGAGGAGGAAGAGGAAGGCCCTACCATCCGAGATGTGGAGAGAGGATCATTCCTCAATAATTGGACTGTCAGACCATCCAGGGCCTGACGAGTCCCGGGGTAGCAAGGCTGAACAATATTATTTATTTTTGCTTTCTAAAAAATGATTTCCCTTTTGACATTTTGCTTTAAATAATATTTCCAATGATCCAAAACGTTGTTTAAATTATTGAAATCGCATTTGTTTGACACTTTCAAGGAATTAATGATTACTATTACCATTTTTCTCTCATACCTTTATCTATACACCATTACTATTTCCTATCTCGATGAACCGGTAACTGTGACATGTAATGAGGAAACGCGACAAAAGGATAGTGATTCAAAAAAAGGATGAATGCAGTATGTCACAAACAACTTTATCAGAACAGGATGTCCAGAGCCTTCAACAAAAGAGTCAAGCTGAGACCGTTCATACAAGGGCAACTGGTGTGAAAAAGATCTTTCTGCATCAGGATGAAGCCAAAGTGAAATTCTCTCCCAACTGACAAGGTCCTTTACATGGTTCACAGAGTATTGATAGGGGGAGCCCTCATACTCGTAGAAATGGACGGAGAAGTATGGCAAAAACCAATCAATTCAGATGCAGTTAAGCAATATTATGTGTAACTGTTTACGTTTTTCGCATATGTTGTAAATTGAACTACTCTCGACCTGATTCCAGTTTAAGAGAGGATACATAGGCAGCCCTGTGGGTTCGGTCACAATTCAATAAGATTTCCACTTTCCCCATCAAAAAAAACTGGGCCAGAATTTTGAGGAGGACCCTCAAAATTCCGAAGCAAGTTCAGCGATCGCAACATATATAGAAGTCAGAAATGTTTGTCCATCTAACTGGGGCAGAATTTTGAGGAGGGCCCTCAAATTTCTACGGCAAGAGAAGTCGCAATGTCTCGGATCGTGTCACAGTCACTGGTTCATCTAACCAATTTTCTAGAAAACATATATTTTACTATGACTTTGAAAACTACGCATGCTTGCTTTTGAAATAACTCTGTTTAGCAAATGCTACCCCCAATGATTTGAATAGGATCTTCAGACCGAGCAAAGCAAGCCGACAGAGGCGCGAACCAACCTCCCCCTTTACAGAACTCACAATTTTTCTTTGGATGCAGGAACGAAGAATATACATGCCTCAAAGTCACAATCTTCATAACAATCGCGATACCGAAGTCTACTACCAGCTAAGAAAACTCTGCTATCATCTACTATTTATTATATTCTGCATGGGACTAAGCTCTGTCCCGCATCTTGCATGAGGCTAAGCCCTGCCTCCATATTTGCATAAGGCTAAGCTTTACCTTCATCTGCATGCGACTAAGCCATGTCCCGCATCTTGTATGAAGCTAAGCCCTGCCTCCATATTTGCATAAGGCTAAGCTCTACCTTCATCTTCATGGGACTAAGCCATGTCCCGCATCTTGCATGAGACTAAGCTCTATCTCTATCTACACGAGGTTAAGCCTTGCCTCCATATTTGCATAAGGATAAGCTTTGCCTTCATCTACATGGGACTAAGACATGTCCCGCATCTGGCATGAGACTAAGCTCTGTCTCCATATCTGCATGAGGCTTAGCTCTGCCTCTATATTTGCATAAGGCTAGGTTTTGCCTTCATTTGTATGGGACTGATCCCTGTCCTGAATCTTGCATGAGACCAAGCTCTGTCTCCATCTGCATGAGTCTAAGCCATGCCTCCATTTGCATAAGGCTAAGCATTACCTTCTCTTTGCATGGGACTAAGCCCTGTCCTAAATTTTGCATGAGACTAAAATTTGTCTCTATCTGCATGACGTTAAGCCCTGCCTCCATATTTGCATAAGGCTAAGCTCTGGCTTCCAATTGCATGGGACTAAGCCCAATCTCAAATCTTGCATGAGGCTAAGCTTTGCCTCCTATTTGCATAAGGCCAATCAGTGCCTTCCTATTTTTCGAGACTAAGAGTTGTCTCTCTTGCACTACCTATTCTCTTCTTTCGGGCTAAGCTCAAATTCAATACAAGACTAAGCCCTATCTTGTCGCTTCTAGCATCATGTGTTTGCATATCATGGGCTGAAATATCGCCAATTTGTCCGAGGGCGTCATTGTCTGAAGGCACAATCCTCATAGCCGGAAGACATCATGCCATAGCCTAAGGATCTCTCAAAGTTGCATATCATTATTCAAAGGTGGCATGGTTCGGAGGCACCATTTTCATGGCCCGAGAACATCATTTCATGGCCTGCGAATCCCTCAATGAAAATTTAATGGCCTAGGAAATCATGGTCTAAAGACGTCATCCTAACCGTCCGAAGACAATTCTCATGGTCCGAAGGGAATCTGCATCATGTTTAAATTTCCGCACAAACATATGCTCGTAGTATCTCTTTACTTGGAGGTGAACCGATAAGCAACCATTATCCCAACAGGAGCAATCTCGCTCCAGTTCCTTCAAATCATCTCAAACCTGACCACTCACCATAACCATTCTTCAACTATCCCGAAATCTCGTATCCGTTCTTGTGATGACTTCATCGGTATATTTTGCCGATGAATCCAGAACTATACACGACCCAATTTCTGTAAAACTAGGGATATGTAGGTAGCTCAGGAACCAGAGTGCGGCCTAAATCTCTCAAATCATCTCGCTCGGTCAAAATTGGCCATCATATCTTTACCCGACAACTCTTTTATCCTTTCCGGGTAAAGAAGGGCAGCTGTTGATACCCAATTTTTTCCTATAATATTTTTCAAAATTGCATATACACCTTCAAAACTATGAATTGGCATCAATTGATATTTTTCCATAATTTCTGTATTTTTCTAAGGATTTTTATTAATTTATCCCAGTATTTTATTTACATAAATAATTACAAATTGCATCACAAATGACTTTATGACATTTCATGGTTTAATTTTGCTGTCTATATTCATATTAAGCTTAAATTATTGCAAAAATAGCCACATTTATATTTTTGGATTAAAATTGCAATAACTTTGCAATTATAGCCCATGCATGCATTATTACATTATTTTACCAGAAAATAGCTCATCGTATTTTTAAAATATTGAGTAATTATTTTAAAGCATTTTTATGCATGAAAATTATTTTTTATAATCTATTAATTATTTTGTAAATTATTTTTTATCAATATTTTAGGTATTTAATAAATAACCCCTTTTATTTTCAGACCTAACCCCTCAAACATTAGACCAAACCCTTTTAAAAGACATCCCAAACCCCTTAGGCCCAGACCTATACCTTCCCGACCCAATACCCTGTTTAATTGTGGTCGTTGATCTTTTAGATTAACGGTCGACAAACCCCCTTACCATAATTAATCCTAAAATCTAACCCCTAAGCCTTGCATTCCCTCCAACCCCGCCGTCATCATCCACCTCGTCTCTCAACTCTCTTTCGACCTAACCCTAACCCTAAACGTCGTCACCACCGTAAACCTCCTCCCTACGGTGCTTATATGTCTTCTCCGACTAGCCTTGGTCTTTTATACGCTCTTCGATTTCTTGGATCCTTCAGAAGATCTCAAGGAAACCCAACGGGTTCTGGTTCGAAACTTTCCTGTCTCGGGCCATTTGTTGTTTGTAAGTAAGGATCTTTCCTTGTTTTATTAACAATCTATGGGTTCTTGACCTATTCTCTTCATCTCTGCTATTTTTTAGAAAACCCTATTTCATTATTGTTGATTCTTTTCAGATCTTTATATATCTGAGATTATTTGAATATTATTAAATGTTTTCCCTAAAAAATCTCCTATTTTAATTAATTAATTTGGATTTTCAGTCACTCTTTCTAAACTGGGGTTTATCCCGGACTTTCTTCAAAGATTTTCTAACCTCTGAGTGTTTTAATAAGTGTTCTTTCATCATCGTAACTGATTTTTGCAAACCCTAGTGGATTCTATATGATATACTGATTTCTTCAATCTTTGGTTCGACTTTGGGTATTTCTGTGATACCAGTCGTATTAGTTTACTCTATCTTTTGCACTTAAACCTTCTTCCTTATTAAATCCGGTATTTTTTGTGGTTTTGCCCTAATTAATCTCTGTTAGGGTTCGAACCTGCTTTTCCGGCTAAGTTCTATATTTCTGTGAGGTCTTACTTAGTTTAATATCTATTTATGGAATTTGAGTAATTCTTTCCCGGAAATCAGTATTCTTTTGAAGGTTTTGCTGATTACTGTTAAGATTCGTGTGCATAGATTGTATTTGTTTCCTTTTTTATGACTTTAATTGGTCATCTCTGCCTTAATTATTTGCCCGTATAATTTTGGGATTCTTACTGGTCCCTTATTTGGTATGATTTGGACTCCTTGCCTTAATTAAACCCATGTTGTTACCATTAATCATTTACCCCCTAATTAAGGAGTCCATTCAGAACCCCCTTTATGTGATTGATTCTGTAATTCTGTAATTGTCCTTGATTGACTGACTTTTGATTCCTTTACCTTATTTGTCCTACTCCCTAAGTACTATAAATACACTTTTATTTTACCTCTAAAGACACGAACATTAGTTCAAGAACACACACTCACACAAAACTATCTCTTTTCTCTCTCTTTCTGCTACTTGGGCTAACCGCTTGTCTAGCCGGCTTAAAGCCAAGGCTAGGTTGTGGAACTCTGACTGCTTTACTTTCTGTATCTTTCTTCCTTAACTGGTATGTTCTTACTTCAATTCTGAAATTCAATCCTATGTGCTCCATAGTTGTTAAATCCATGCCTATTTCCGCACTAGTTTAATTGGCTATGTATTTAATTATCTTCATGGTTACTGCTTTGCTCAATATGTTGGAGCCTTACCCTCTCTTGCTCAAATGTTTAGTCAGCATGTCTAGGTCTCATTTTTCTTGTGTGATACTTGGCCAGCATGTTTACTTGAGTTCTTGCTTACTTCCCTTGACTAGTATGTTCATGTCAGTATCATAGACTCCTAATGTATTTGGTTAATCCTAATTGGCATGACTGGCTCTATGTAGTAGACCCCTATTTTCAACATGACCATTCTCATATTCTGTCTCTATGTTTATTATCCATTACCACTTTAATTTCAAGCATGATCCCCTTGCTAATACTTCGAAGAAATAGTTTTTATGTTCTGGTTGCCAATCAATCCCTATTTGTTCTGTGTACTTGTTGGTCAATGTGCTTCACCTTTTACCATATCCATGTGTTTCTGACTTAAGCCTCTATGTTCCTAATCCCCTAATCCCTGATTTTAAACTTGTTTGCCTTCACTTAGAAACAAGTGATAAATGGTTTTGAATTTGGGCACTCTAAGTGTGATGACTGTGTGGTTGCTTGTTGAATCTTTCTTCTTCTCAGAATTGTTTCCAAAATTGTTTTACTCTTAACATTTTTAGGAACTGTTTCTATTCCTGAAAACCTTTTCACTCCTGAAATTTTTACCTCTATTTTATTTTTACTAAGTTCTTCCAAACTATGTCAAGCACTCTCACTTCTACTCTTAGATTACTTAAGGTCTGCCCCTCTAGTGTGTGTACTGCCTAGGAATCCATGAGATTGCTCCGAACTCTGGCACATTGGAGCTGGCCTTTCCACACTGCACATAATAACTTCCCTACTCAAAGGTTCTTGGTGTGAGCATTGTCCGGGATCCCTGAGGTCCTTAGGGAACTTTGACACATCAGGACACCCTATTGGCTATGTGACTTTGGCATCGTGGACTGTTTTGAAGGCTTGGTATTTCCAGGTTCACTTTGGTCCTATCTCAGGCTCCCTATAGCATAACTTATATTTATTATGTAATTCATTCATTTATGATCTGTAATAATAACCTTTGTAAATAGATATTGGGGAAATTATTAAAAGGGGAGGGATTCTTATATGATTTTTGTGGGGAAAACGGGTGGAAATCCTACCTTTAGGTCTATACTATGTTTACTTACATTAGAAGTCATGCTTTTAGGTTTAAACTATGGTTATTTGCATCAGAAACCACGCTTTTAAGTCCACTTGCCATATTAGGCAACATGTTATAGGTTCATTACCTCATGTGTTACAAAATTATGTTTCTACATAATCATGATCACCTAGAAATCTTGTGATTAAGTTACCGTTGTAATTTTTGCTTAATAAGAATGTCCATCCTTGGCGTGCATTAGAAATCCTGCTTTAGGACTGTGTTTGTATTCTCTTTAAATCATATCTACATAGCCTAAGTCAATAACCGTCTTGTCTATAAGAATTTTAAAAGCAATTTCAATGCCTAGACACCATGTTATAGTATAAATATGTATGAAATCAGTTTTGTGATAATCACCACCTAGACAAGCATGTTTATAGGACGTATTAAAACTCAAATTGTTTGTTTTCCTTTAGTCAATTTCCAGAACTCTGTTTGCATTTATAGACAGCATGTTATAGGGTATCCCTAAACCACGCCTAGGCAAGCCTATAGGTAATTAAGGCCTTATAAAAATTGTAAAACTATGCTTTGTTTATTTGTGACTGCCCAGATTCAATAGGTTCTATACATCAGTAGGCAAACTAATTAGGTCTTTAGCGCTTTGCCTTGACATAATGATGCACATTCTCTGTTTGTCATGCTCACATAGATATCATGTTCTAGGACCTTATTCTGAAACATCTGAAATCTTGTTGTTTGAGACGTGCTAATTGCCTGTTCATTTGTGGAGGTAAACATGAGCCCTTAATTGTTGTCTTACTTGATAATCCTGTTTTTTATTTGTTGCCGCGTAGATTTTCCCTTTTAAACACTTTAGGAGAGTCTAAAACTGCCTAAAAATAGAGGTCCTAAACACCTCCGAGACCACAAGGAAGGGACGGGTAATTCACGCTTAGAGTTCGTTTAATTAAAACCGCTTATACAATCGCTAAGGGGAGGGTAATCGGGTAGTAAAAGGATATGATGACCTGTGCGCTAATGCCACGTGTAACCCCTCTAGTTGAGGAAGGATTACCGAGCATTGTAAAGATGTGATCCTATAGGCTAATAACTTAGGACTTCCCTATCTTTATACATATGTGTGCTTAGACTGCTTGCCTATTAAATTTCCTTTATCTTATTTACATATGTGTGCTTAGACTGCTTATCTGTTAAATGATTAATTCACCAAGTAAGTTTGGCCAGGACCCACCATTGTGGACTTCGTGGGGTGCCTAACACCTTCCCCTCAAGGTAATTTCAATCCCTTACCCAATCTCTGGTAATGTAGACTGGTTTCATGAGTTACTTGCATTAGGTGCCCTAAACCACCTTAAATTCGTTAGGTGGAGAATCTTCAATTTCCATACCCCTTTTCCCAAAAGGAAAGGAGTTGTCGAATGTCAAAACCCCTGATTTCGCGACGAGAAAAAAAGGGGCGCAATAGGCTATAACACACGAAAATCTACGAATCAGGCAAAATGATCAAAAACCGTTTGCTTCTCCCTTTCCTTACTCTTTTTAAACTGAGAAAGACGAAAGAAGAAAGAAGGAGTGAGTCTTGAAGATTTGCTTCTTCAGATTCATCGCTGAGTACTGCTTTCTTCTCCTAGTTCTGTGTGTTTTTTCAACGATCTTATACGTGGTCGTAGCAAGTAATATAACGTTAAATCGAATGTCGAACCCACAGAGACTTGCGTAAACTACTTGCTGAATCACTCTAATTATTATTTAATCGAGCCAAAACAAAATCCAGGAATGTAACTAATTTATACTACGATTCTATGAACTAACTAATTATCAAGTGACAAGAATATTGTTGTGTGTATTCAGTAGAGACAAATATTCCAGGGTTGTGATTAATTCACCACTCGTATTGCATTCTAATTAACTCTCCCTTTCATATAATCCACGCATGGTTGCTAATTAATCGATAATTACTCTCGTAGCCTTCTCCCGAAGTACTAATCGCCTATTCTCAATAGATTAACGCCTATATTCCTATGAAATTAATCTATTAGAATTCACTAAGATTACGATGTTTAGTTAAGCATGGTGACTAGGAATATTCCTATCCTAACCACAAATCCGCTCCCCTGAAGGGTTAAGATCGCGCTCTCTTCAATTCTTCTCTAATCTATATATGGCTTTCCCTAGCATAACATAGATAGTATATAGAACCTAATTGTTGGCCAGACAGTTAAGCAATTAAACGCAGAATTGAAGAAACAGCCATATATTGAGTGAACTATAATCAAGGTTAAATCAATGTCGAATAATAATATTCATGGCTAAACCACAACCCCAGAACAATGGGTGTTTAGCCACTCATGCTAGAATCAAACAATTGCATAAGTGTTGCATAAATGGAAAATACTAGAATGAGATGAAGATAACTGATAATCCTTTGCTTCCTCAATGATCCTGTGTGTATCTTCTCTCCAAAAATGACATTCTCCCCTCCAAGTTGTGTTTTTGGGTCTATTTATATGTTTGGGATAAACCCTAAACATGTAGGAGACTTCTATTCAAACCCGGAAACACTTAAAACCTTCAAAACTCGGAATTGACCGGACCAGGGACCCCAGGCGTTAAGCCCCAAACGCCTAGCTATAGCCTGGGCAGGCCTAGCGTTTGGGATCTAACGCCCAGCTAACGCATGGGTAGGGATGCTTTTGGGCTCTAACGCCTGGGTATGCCAGGCTTTAAGGCCAAAACGCCTGGCTATGGCCTGGGTCACTCATTTTCGACTCTTGCGCGTATTTTTGATGTTTATGCACCCATTTCGCTCGGCTTCCATATCCAATTCACCTACACATGAAATAGACTCCATTATGAACATATGATGTGTACTTTTATCACAAAAACACATAAAATGTAAGGTACATAATGCTTAAAACTATGGATTCTAGCCACGCATCAATCTTACCAAACAGATTCTTCCAATGTATCATGTCTGGGTCCAATGGAATTCATAGGTATAGGAAGAATCCTTATCAAATAGAGATTTTTTCTTTTGGCCATATTTTGATTTTTAATACGCTATATAAGGATCGCCACTACAAAGAGTATTATACCCTTAATCGTGAAATATCGATTGCTTGTTGAACCTTATGGATTGCGTGAAAGTAGGATACTCCAAATTCAGGAATTCCAGTTTTATAGCTCGAAAACGCCAAATAAAAGAGGATGGAGAGATGATGTCTATTATTCCTTAGGTTATTTTTTATGGTCTGGAAAAATTTTAAGCGATTAATGTCCAATTGCCCGAATGCATGCAGATGGCGTGGGCTATAGCGCTTGAAAATATGGGAATCGAAGAGATTCAAGTTTTATGGTCCTAAACCGCCAAAAATGAGGAACGGTCATGGGGAGTCGATGAATATTGTTACTTAGGTATTTTTTTTATGGTACGACAATATTTTAGGCAATTTGGGTCCGATCGGCGAATGCATACAGATGGCGTGGGCTATAAAATACAAAAACTGAGGAATCTGACGGAATTCCAGTTTTATGGTGCGAAAACACCAAAGAATGAGGAACGGTCATGGGGAGGTGATGACTATTCTTCCTTAGGTTGTTTGTAATGGTCTGGAAAATTTTTGGTCAATTCAGGTCTAGTCACTGGGATGCATGTAGATGGCGTGGGGTATAGCACATGATAATCTAAGAATCATGTATAATTCCAATTTTATGGCCCTAAAATGCCAAAAATAAGGAAAAATCATGGCAAGGAGACAAAAATTGTTCCTTAGATCATTTTTATGGTCCGACAAAATTTTAGGCGATTTTGGTCCGGTCGCCCAAATGCATGCAGATGACTTTGGCAATAGCATACGTAAATCTGCGAATCGGGTAAAATTCTTGTTTTATGGCCCTAAAATGCTAAAAAATGAGGAACGGTCATGGCGAGGCAATAATTATATTCCTTAGGTCATTTTTGCTGGTCTGGCTAAATTCTAATCGATTCGGGCCCAGCCGCCGAATGTATGCAGATGGCGTGGGCTATAGCATACGAAAATCTAGTAATCGGACGGAATTATAATTTTATGGCCCTTAAATGCCAAAATGTGAGGAATAATTATGGCGAGGTGATGAATATTATTCCTTAGGTTTTTTTTTATGGTCCAGAAAAATTTTAGGCGATTCGGGTCCGGTCGTCCGGATGGATGAAGATGGCGTCGACATACAACACATAAAAATCTAGGTATCAGGCGGAATTCCAATTTTATGGTCCTAAAACGCCAAAAACGAGGAACTGTTACGGCTAGGCAATGGCTATTGTACCTTTGGTCATTTTTTATGGTTCGAAAAAAATTTTGGCGATTCGTGTCCGGTTGTAGGGATGCATACAAATGACGTAGGCTATAGCACATCAAATTAGGGAATCAAACAGAATTCCAGTTTTATGGACCTAAAATGCTAAAAAATGAGGAACGGTCATGGAGAGGTGATTATTATTATTCCTTAAATAGTTTTTTATGGTTGACAAAATTTTAGGCGATTTTGGGTCCGGTCGCCCAGATGCATGCAGATGGCGTGAGGTATAACACACGAAGATCTGGGAATCAAGTAAAATTCCAGTTTTATGGCCCTAAAATAAGGAACGTTCTTGGTGAGGCGATGCCTATAGTTCCTTAGATTGCTTTTGATGGTCCGGTACAATTTTAGGCGAATTAGGTACCCCAGATGCATGCAAATGGATTGGTCTATAACAAACGAAAATATGAAAATCGGGGGGAATTTGAGTTCTATTGCCCTAAAACGCCAAAAATGAGGAACGATCATGGAGAGGCGATGACTATTGTTCCTTAGGTCATTTTTGATGGTTCAGAAATTTTTTTGGCTATTCGGGTGTGGTCTCCTGGATGCATGCGGATGGAGTGGGCTATAGCACACAAAAATCTGGGAATCAGGCGAAATTCCAGTTATATGGCCCTAAAACACAAAAAAATGAAGAACGGTCTTGGAGAGGCAATGACTATCATTCCATCGGTCATTTTTTATAGTACGGAAAACATTTAGGTGATTCAGATTCGGTCGCCTGGATGCATGGAGATGCCGTGGGCAATAGCACACGAAAATTTAGAAATCGGGCGGAATTCAAGTTATATGGTCGTAAAGTGCCAAAAAATGAGGAACGGTCATGGCAAGGCGATGACTATTGTTCCTTAGGGCGTTTTTGATGGTCCGAAAATATTTTAGGCGATTCAGGTCTGGTCACGCGAATGCGTGTAGATGGCGTGCGCAATAACATACGAAAATCTGGGAATAGGGCGGAATTCTACTTTATGGCCCTAAAATGACAAAAATGAGAAACGGTCATGGCGCGGCGATGACTATTGTTACTTAGGTAATTTTTTATGGTCCAGAAAAGTTTTAGGCGCTTCAGGTCAACCGGATGCATGCAAATGGCCTGGGATATAGCACACAAAACAATGGGAATCAGAGGGAATTCAGTTTTATGGCCCTAAAACGCCAAAAAATGAGGAACGGTCATGGTATGGTGATTACTATTGCTCCTTAGGTCATTTTTTATGGTTGGGAAAAATGTTTTGAGATTCGGATCCAGTCTCCTGGATGCATGCGGATGGTGTAGGCAATAGCACAAGAAAATCCGGAATCGGGAGAAATTCCAACTATGTGGACCTAAAACGCCACAAAACGAGGAACAGTCATGGATAGGAGATGACTATTGTTCCATCGGTCATTTTTATGGTTCGAAAAACTTTTAGGTGATTCGAACTCGATCACCCGGATGCATTGAGATAGCGTGGTCTATAGCACATGAAAATCTGAGAATCAGGCAAAATTCCAGTTTCATGGACCTAAAATGCCAAAAAATGAAGAACGATCATGGCAAGGTAATTAATATTGTTCCTTAGGTAGTTTTTGATGGTTCGACAAAGTTTTAGGCGATTTGGGTCTGGTTGCCCAGATGCATGTAGATGGCATGTATAGCGCTCGAAAATCTGGCAATTAAGTAGAATTCCAATTTTATGGCTCTAAACGCCAAAAAATAGGTAATGATAATGGTAAAGTGATACTATTGTTCATTAGGTCCTTTTTAATGATTCGACAAAATTGTAGACGATTCAAGTCCGGTAGCCCCGATGCATGCAGATGGACTGCACTATTGCACATGAAAATCTGGTAATCCGGCAGAATTCAAGTTCAATGGTCCAACATCACAAGAAAACGAGGAACGATCATGGCGAGGCGGTGAATATTGTTCCTTAGGTCACTTTTTATGGTCCAATCAATTTTCAGGAGATTCAGGTCCGGTCGTCCGGATGCATGTAAATGGCGTGGATAGCACACAAAAATCTGGGAATCGGGCGAAATTCTAGTTTTATGGCCTTAAAATGGTAAAATGAGGAATGGTCATGGCGAGGTGATGACTATTGTCTCTTAGGTCGTTTCTTATGGTCCAAATTTTTTTTAGGCTATTTGGGTTTGTTCGTTCGGATACATACAGATGGTGTGGGCTATAACACCTGAGAATTTGAGAATCGGGTGAAATTTCAATTTTATGGACCTAAAACGCCAAAATATGAGAAACGTTCATGGAAAGGCAATGAATATTGTTCCTTAAGTAAATTATGTTGGACCGGGAAAATTCAAGGCAATTCGAGTTCGATCGAACCGGATGCATGCAGATGGCCTGAGCAATAGCATAGGAAAATCTGGGAATCAAGCGGAATTCCAGTTTTATGGCCCTAAAACGCCAAAAAATGAGGAATGGTCATGGTGAGGTGATGACTATTGTTCTTTAGATCGTTTTTGATGTTCGAAATTTTTTTTAGGTAATTCATGTACGGCCGCCCAGATGCATGCATATAGCGTGGGAAATAGCACACGAAAATCTGGGATTTGGGCGGATTTCCAGTTTTACAGTCCTAAAATGCCAAAAACGAGAAATTGTCTTGGAGAGGTGATGACTTATGTTCCTTAGGTCATTTTTGATGCTCCAAAAAAAAATTAGGCGATTCGGGTCGGATCACTCGGATGAATGCACATGGCGTGAGCTATAGTACATGGAAATCTGGGAATCGGATAGAATGTCCAGTTTTATGTCCCTAAAACACCAAAAAATGATAAACAGGAATGATGAGGCGATAACTAATTTTCCTTAGGTCATTCTTATAGTCCGACAAAATTTTAGGCGATACGGGTCTAGTCGCCCGGATGCATGCAGATGGCGTGGGCTTGTGACGACCCGACCGGTCATTTCGGGAATTTAAGCTCCATTCGATGGTGTAAAGTCATAAACAGCTTCACGTTGTGTATATCGACCTGCGTGCGTGGTTAGATTCAGTTACCAGGTAATTCAGAGTCGGATTGGGAGAAAAATTTTAGTTTTGGAAGCTTAAGTGATGAAAGTTGACCGGAGGTTTGACTTTTGTGCAAATGGCCTCGGAATGAGTTTTGGTTAATGTCAACGTCTTCTTGTGATGATTTTGGACTTAGGCGCGCATCCGGAATTGGTTTTGGAGGTCCGTAGAGTGATTTGAGGTAATTTGGCGAAAGTTAGAATTTCGGCGATTTCGGCCGATAGGTGAAATTTTGATATCGGGCTCAGAATGGAATTTCAGAAATTGGAATAGGTTCGTAGTGTCATTTGTGACGTGTGTGCAAAATTTCAGGTCATTCGGACGTGGTTTGGCAAGTTTCGGCATCGTTGGCGTATTTTGGAAGTTTAGAAGTTCTTAGGCTTGAATCCGAGGTCGATTCGGTAATTTGGTGTTGTTTGGGATTTCCGAAGGTTCGACTAAGTTCGGGTAGTGATATATGACTTGTGGGAATTGTTGGTTGAGGTCCCAAGGAGCTCGGGTGAGTTTCGGATAGGTATGGGTTGTGTTGCGCTCATTTTTTATGTTTCAGCGTCGTTTCTTCAAGCATAATTGGTACCAAATTAAGCAAATGAGATCTAATTTCTGTTTTTATTGAACCATTAGATCCGTATCATAATTATGGAGCTATAGCAAAAAGAATCGTCGAATTTGGAAATCGTATGAGGAAGTTATGCTCATTTTAGTGTCGGAGAAAAGAGTTGGTGCTGGTGTTTCGCAGGTGCGAAGTTGGGTCCGCACCCGCGGAGCCGCAGGTGCGCAAAATGGCCCGCAAGTGCGTAATTGACAGCTGAAAATGCGCAGGTGCGGGTATTTTGGTTGCACCTGCGAAAATCCCCGAGTATAGAAAAACCAGACCGCGTCATTTTAGTATTTTGAGCATATCTTGAGTTCTAAAGCTTCGATTGAGGTGATTTTTGCGGTTTTCTTCTCATATTTTAATTGGGGTCAATATCTAAGTATTATTTTTTCATTTTAATATGATCACAGAAGTTTATTTTTGAATTAATCCATGTTTTGATTGGAGAATTGGGGTTTTTATCCAAAACTTTTCTAAAAAGAATAATTAGGTTTGAACATCGATTTGGTGTCAGAATTTGATAAAATTAGTATGGTTGGACTCATAATTGAATGGGTGTTCGAAATTTAAAAATTTTGTCGGGTTCCGAGGTGCAGGCCCGGGGGTCGACTTTTGGATCGATTTTTATATTTTTGTAAAGATTGAAACTTTATTATCCGGAATAGTCCCTTACAAGTTTTATGTGTATTTTGAAGTTGTTTTAGAGTGATTTTGAGCCGTCCGAAGGTCTTTTCACCTGAGAAGTCTATTTTAGAGTACCGGGTAGTCGTCGTCGAGGTAAGTATCTTGCCTAACCTTGTGTGGGGGTACTACCCCCTAGGATTGAGTCTTCCTTGTTGATTGTAGTCCGTGTATACGAGGTGTCGAGTGCGTACTCGGACTTATTTGCTAATAGATTGGCCTTCTAGGATTCGTAGGTTCTTACGTTACCTGTGTATGAGTTATAATTGTTACATTTGCATCTTTGGTTGTTAATTTCATTATTTCCTGCTTAAATTAGGATTACTTACTTTTGGATTTCTTTGTTCATTATTTGATCCTAATTGACTTAACTGAATATTTTACCGTTCTTATCTTTATGCTATATTTTCTTCCTAAAACTGTCAAATGGACTGTATTAGTGTTATCTAGTTTTATAGTTGCTTAGCCGTAGTTAGAACATTCGTTCGTTCGTGTCAAGCATGCTCGTGAGTCTTACATTGTAATTCCTATGATTCATCCTTTATGTGCTACTTGGGTCAGTTGATAAACATTTATGTGTGAGTGTTTCCTTGATGTTGCCTATTTCTGGACCTTCGTTTAAGTTGAGTTTATTCCATAAAGTTAAATTTCTTAAGCGAGATTGGTTATAGTTGTTTTCCCTTGCCGGGATGGTGTTGTTTTCATTTTTGACTCCCTTGCCGAGATGGTGTGTTTTCTATTATTGTTTGTGCTGTTATGATATTGTTTGCATTGTTGATTCCCTTGCTGGGACGTTGTGATTTATGGTTCCTATTGTTGATTTGTTTCGTCAATTTGTTGTTTATTTATTTATTTATGCACGAGGGGACATTCCGTAATGAGTGATTGTGAGGTTATGCACGAGGGGACATTCCGTGCCGAGTGATTGTGAGGCTATACACGAGGGGACATTCCGTGCCGAGTGATTGTGAGGTTATGCACGAGGGGACATTTTGTGCCGAGTGATTATTTATTTATGCACCAGGGGACATTCTGTGCCGAGTGATTATTTATTTATGCACGAGGGGACATTCCGTGCCGAGTGATTATTTATTTTAGCATGAGGGGACATGCCGTGCCGTTTCTATTTATTTATTGTGAGGATGAGAGTAAAAGTACGAAGGGCGATGCCATGCACTTGTCTTTGCACTATATTTTTACGTGTCCTTGTTTGATATTTAGTACATTTGTTTAAAGAGTTAATATTCCATTGTTTTAATCTGGATATTCATACTGATCTCTCACTACATTTATTGACAAGACAAGTTTTGAGTGCAGACTGAGTTCCGATAGATTTACCTTGAGGAGATTATGATTACGAGATTTTACTGAAAAGTATTATTGAAAAGTAATGGTTTCGAAATGATTATATCTGAAGGATTTTACATCAAAGGTATATTTGAAAAGCACTAGTCTTGCATAAAATGATACTTGGAAGTCTTTTATTGGGAAAGCATCTTTGGAAACTTCGTATTTTGAAAGAAACTATGTTTTACGTAATTCTCTCTAGTACATATACTTATATATATTTTGGAGAAAGTATGTTTTCAAAGGAAATCTTTCTATATTAAAATAATTTTACTTGCAAAGCTTTTCATATGATCCGTTATTTAAGGGTTTCCACCAGTTTATGGAATTTAATGGCTAAGGCTCGATGTGAATAAATAAATGTAGAGTTGAGTTGTGGGGTTCTCTAGTGATTGTGTTTTCTTCTGGTTTGTCTTGTTTTGTTGTCTATCTTTCTGTGTATTTTGTGTTGTTTCGTGGTTATTTTTCTGTAATTTCCTTCCGCATCATATTGTCATTGTTGTAAATTATCCCGTGAATTCTTAGATAGATGTAGTGTTACTTCTATATTCATGTCAGTTATTTTGTAGACCAGTGGTGTATTTACTAGTCCTCGTCACTACTCCATCGAGGTTAGTCTTGATACTTACTAGGCACCGTTGTGGTGTGCTCATACTACTCTTCTGTGCATTTTTTTTGCACAGATCTAGGCATTGATTGTTAGTAGCCGTATTGATTGTTAGTAGCCGCATTGATTGTTAGTAGCCGCATGGACCATTGACGGGGAGACTCAAGATAACTTGTTGCTGCATTTGCAAGCTTCAGAGTCACCTTCTTATAAGTAGTATTCATACATTGTTGTATTTATTTCTGAACAGTTGTATTTAGAAGTTGTAGAATATTCGTAGAGCTTATAACTTGTATTTACCGGGTTTTGGGTAACTTTGTAAATTTTGTCAAAATCTCTTTATCGAGACTGTTAAAGTTCTTTTATTATTGTTATTGTTCTAAATGTTAGGCTTACCTAGTCCCTAAGACTAGGTGCCATCACGATACTTAACGGGGTAAAATTGGGTCGTGGCAGGGCTATATCACACGAAAACCTGGGAACTGGGAGGAATTCTAGTATCATAGCCCTAATATGCCAAAAAAAAAGAACGATCATGGAAATTAGATGACTATTGTTACATAGGTCATTTTTAATGGTCCGTAAAAATTTTATGTGTTTCGGGTCTGTTCGCCTGGATGCATGCAGATTGCGTGGGCTATAGCACACGAAAATCTGGGAATCATGCAAAATTCCAATTTTATGGCCCTAAAACGCCTAAAAATGAGGAATGGTCATGGCGAGGCGATGATTATTTTTACTTAGGTCATTTTTGATGGTCCGACAAAATTTTAGGTAATTCAGATTTGATCGCCCGGATGCATGTAGATGGCGTGAGCTAACAAAAATTTGAGAATCGGGCGAAATTTCAGCTTTATGGATATAAAATGCCAAAAAATGAGGAATGGTCATGGCAAGGAAATGACTATTGTTCCTTACATAAATTATGATATATCGGAAAAATTTTAGGCGATTCAGGTTCGATCGAACTGGATGCATGCAAATGGCATGAGTTATAGCACAGGAAAAAAACTGGAAACGAGTGGAATTCTAGTTTCATAGCCCTAAAATGCCAAAAATCGAGGAACGGGCATAGTGAGGCGATAGTTATTGTGCCGTACGTCATTTTTTATGGCCCGACAAATTTTTTGTTGATTCGGGTCTGGTCGCCCAGATGCATGCAGATGTCGTGGGCTATAGAACACGAAAATCTCGGAATCGGGTGGAATTTAGTTTTATGGCCCTAAAATGACAAAAACAAGGAGTGGTCATGGTGATGCAATGATTATTGTTACTTACGTCATTTTTTATAGTGTGACAATATTTTAGGTGATTCGGGTCGTTCGATCACCTAGATGCTTGCAGATGGCGTAGGCTGCACACAAAGATGTGAGAATCGGGCAGAATTCTAGTTTTGTGGCCCTAAAACGCCAAAAAATGAGTAACGGTCATGGCGAGGTGATGGCTAATGTCCATTAGGTCGTATTTGATGGTCCGACAAAATTTTAGGCGATTCGAGTCTGGTCGCACGGATGTGGGAAAATGGTTTAGGCAATAGCATACGAAAATCTGAGAATCGGGTGGAATTCTATTTTTATGGCCTTAAAATGCTAAAATACGTGGAAAGGTCACGGAAGGGCGATCACTATTTCTCCTAGGTCATTCTTTATGGTCCGGCTAAATTTTAGGCAATTCGGGTTCGGTCGCCCGGATGCATGCAGATAACGTGGGCTATAGCACACGAAATCTGAGAATCAAGCGCAACTCTTGTTTTATGTCCCTAAATAGCCAAAAATGAGTAACAGTCATGGCGAGGAGATGACAATTATTCATTAGGTCATTTTTTATGGCCCGACAAAATTATAGGAAAGTCGGGTCCGGTCGCCTGGATGCATCCAGATGGCGTGGGTTATAACATATAAAAATATGGGGATCGGGTAGAATATCAGTTTTATGGTCTTAAATTTCCAAAAAATAGGGAACATCCATGGAAAGGCAATGACTACTGTTTGTTAGGTCGTTTTTCATAGTCCGGCAAAATTTTAGGCAATTCAGGTCCGGTCGCTCGCATCCATGCAGATGGTGTGGGTTATAGCACATGAAAATATGAGAATCGGTTTATGGCCCTAAAACTCTAATAAACGAGGAATGGTTATTGCGAGGCGATGGCTATTGTTCCTTAGGTCGTTTTTTATGGTCACGCAAAGTTTTAGGCGATTCGGGTCCAGTCGCTAAATGCATGCAGATGGCGTGGGCGATAGCACACGAAAATCTAGGAATCGTGCAGAATTCTAATTTTATGGCCCTAAAATGCCAAAAATTAAGGAACGATCATGGCGAAATGATGACTATTATTCCTTAGGTCAGTTTAGATGGTCCGGATAAATATTAGGCGATTCGGGTCTGGTCGCCCGGATGCATGTAGATGGCGTGGATAGCACTCAAAAATGTGGCAGTTACGTAGAATTTCAATTTTATGGCTCTAAAATGCCAAAAAGGAGGAATGGTCATGGCGAGGTGATTTCTATTGTTCCTTTGGTCATTTTTAATGATTCGACAAAATTGTAGACGATTCGGGTCCAGTCGCCCCGATGCACGCAGATGGTGTGCACTATCTTTTGCTAGGTCATTTTTTATGGCCCGGCAAAATTTTAGGCAATTTGGGTCTAGTCGCTCGGATGCATGCAGATAGTGTGGGATATACAAAAATCTGGGAATCGGTTTATGGCCCTAAAACTCTAATAAATGAGGAACGATCATCGCGAGGCGATGACTGTTGTTCCTTAGGTCATTTTTGATGGTCACACAAAATTTTAGGCGATTCGGGTCCAGTCACTAGATGCATGCAGATTGCGAACACACGAAAATATGAGAATCGCGCAGAATTCTAATTTTATGGCCCTAAATGCCAAAATTGAGGAACGGTCATGGCGAAACGATGACTATTATTCCTTAGGTCGTTTTAGATGGTCCGAATAAATTTTAGGCGATTCGGGTCTGATCGCCCGGATGCATGTAGATGGCGTAGATATCACTCGAAAATCTGCCAGTTATGTAGAATTTCAATTTTATGGCTCTAAAGCGCCAAAAAAGAGGAATGGTCATGGCAAGGTGATGTCTATTGTTCCTTTAATCATTTTAATGATTCGACAAAGTTGTAGACGTTTTGGGTCCAGTCGCCCCGATGCATGCAGATGGCGTGCACTATCATTTGTTAGGTCATTTTTTATGGCTCGACAAAATTTTAGGTAATTTGGGTTTAGTCGCTCGGATGCATGCAGATAGTGTGGGATATACAAAAATCTGGGAATTGGTTTACGGGCAATTCGGGTACGGTCGCCAGATGCATGCAGATGGCGTGGGCAATAACATACAAAAATCTGGGAGTCGAGCAAAATTCTAATTTTATGGCCCTAAAATTCCAAAAATTTGAGGAACGGTCATGGCGAGACGATGACTATTGTTCCTTAGGTCATTTTTTATGGTCCGGCAACATTTTAGGCGATCCGGGTCCGGTCCCCGGATGCATGCAGATGTGGGCTATAGTACATGAAAATCTGGGAAACGATTGGAATTCTAGTTTTATGGCCTTAAAATGCTATAAACGAGGAACGGTCATGGTTTATGTGATTCGAGTCCCGTTGCCTGGATGCATGCAGATGACGTGAGCTATAGCACACAAAAATCTGGGAATCAAGCGAAATTTCAGTTTTATAATCCTAAAACGAGGAATGATCTTGGCGAAGTGATGATTGTTGTTCATTGGGTCATTTTTTATGGGCCCATAAAATTGTAAGATTCAGGGTCGGTCGTCCAAATTCATGTAAATGACGTGAACTATAGCACACAAAATTTGGGAATCCTCTTGAATTTCTATTTTATGGCCGTAAAATTCCAAAAAATAAGGAACGATATTGTTCATTAGGTCATTTTTTATGGGCCTGCAAAATTTTAGGAGATTCGGGGTCGGTCGTCCAAATTCATGTAGATGGTATGAACTATAGCACACGAAAAATTAGGAATCGTCCTGAATTCCTGTTTTATAACCACAAAATGCCTAATGAGGAATAGACATGGTGAAGCGATGACATTGTTCATTAGATCGTTTTTATGAGCCCAAAAGTTTTTTGAAGATTCGGGGCCGAATGCTTGAATTCATATAGAGGAATTCCTGTTTTATGGCCCTACCATGCCAAAAAATGAGGAACGGTCATGGAGATACGATGACTATTGTTTATTAGGCCATTTTCTATGGGCCCGCAAAATTTTAGGAGATTTGGGGTTGGTCGCCTAAATTCATATACATGGTGTGGACTATAGCACACGAAAATCTAGGAATCCTCTTGAATTTCAGTTTTTTAGCCCTAAAACTCCAAAAAACAAGAACGATCATGGCGAAGCGATTACTATTTTTCCCTAGGTTGTTGTTGATGGGCAAGCAAAATTTTAGGAGATTTGGGGTTTGTCGTCTGAATTCATGCAGATAACATGGGCTATAACACAAAAATTGTAGAATCATCTTAAATTTGAGAATCAATGACAATCATTCATTAGGTCGTTAATAATGGGCCCACAATATTTTAGATGATTCGTGACTGGTCACTCGAATTCATGAAGATTGTGTGGACATCAACACATGAAAAATTGGAAATCGTGATGTACTCCTGTTTTATAGCCCTTAAACGCCAAAAAAGAGGAACGGTAATGTAGAAGCAATTAATATGGTTCATTAGGTAATTTTTGATGGGTCTCAAAATTTTAGACGATTTGGTGCTAGTTTCCCGAATACATGAAGATGGTATGGACATTAGCACATGAAAATCAAAAATCGTGCTGAATTTCGATTTTATAGTCCTAAATTGCCAAAAATGAGGAACGATCACGGAGAAGCAATTACAATGGTTCATTAGGTCGTTTCCAATGGTCCTAAAAAATATTTGGCGATTCGGGGCCCATCTTCTGAATTTACGAAGATGTTGTGGGCATTAGCATAAAAGTCAGAAATCGTGCTGAATTTCTGTTTATGGCACTAAAATGCAAAAAATGGAAGAACGGTAATGTAGAAGCAATTATTATAGTTCATTAGGTCATTTCTGTTGGGCCTAAAAAATCTTAGGCAATTTGGGACCGGTCGCCCGAATTCATGAAGGTGGCAGGGACTTTAGCATACGAAAAAATTAAAAATTGTGCGGAATGCTAGTTTTATGGACCTAAAACACCAAAAAAAGAATGGTTATAAAGAAGCAATGACTATTGTTTATAGGTTATTTCTATTGGGCCTACAAAATTTAAGCGATTCGGAACTGGTCGCCCCAATTCATAAAGATGGCATGGATATTAGCACACGAAAATCAAAAATCGTGTTGAATTCCTATTTTATGGCCCTAAAACGCCAACAAAAGGAATGATAATGGAGAAGTAATGACTATTGTTTTATAGGTCATTTCAGATGGGTCCACACAATTTTAGGCGATTCGGAGACAGTAGCCTAAATTCATGAAGATAGCGTGGACATTAGCATACGAAAAATCGGAGATCATGATGAATTCCTATTTTATGGTCCTAAAATGCCAACAAAATTAGGAACGGTCATCGAGAAACAATGACTATTGTACATTAGTTCATTTTTTATGGGCGCACAAAATCTTAGGCAATCGGGGTCGGTCGTCCGAATTCAGCGTGGATATTAGCATACGAAAAATCGAAACTCATGTAGAATTCCTATTTTATGAACCTAAAACACCAAAAACTAAGCAATGGCCATGTATAAGCAATGACTATTGTTCATTAGGTTATTTACATTGGTCTTAAAAAATTTAGGCGATTCAGAGTCGGTTGTCCGAATTCATGGCATGGATATTATTAGCACACGAAAAATTATAAATTGTGCTGAACTCTTTTTTATGGACCTAAATACCAAACAATGAGGAATGATCATGGAGAAGAAATGAATATATTTTATTAGGTCATTTATGATGGTTTCATACAATTTTAGGTGATTCGGGGTCGATCGCCCGAATTCCTAAAGAAGGCGTGGATAATAGCACACGGAAAATCGAAAATCATGCTGAATTCTTGTGTTTATGGCCCTAAAACGCTAAAAATAAAGAACGGTCATGAAGAATCAATGACTATTATTTATTAGGTCGTTTCTTATGGGCCTACAAAATTTTAGGTGATTCAAAGCCGATCGCCCGAATTCATGAAGATGACATGGATATTAGTACGCAAAAAATCGGAGATCGTGCTGAATTCTTGTTTTATAACCCAAAAATACCAAAAAATAAGGAACAATCATGGAGAAATAATGATTATTGTTCATTAGGTCTTTTTTGATTGGTCCAAAAAATATTAGGCGATTCGGACCCATCGCACGAATTTATAAAGATCGTGGGCATTATCATACGAAAAATTAAAAATCATATATTCCTATTTTATGGCCTAAAATGTCAAAAAAGGAGGAATAATGTAGCAGAAATTAATTTTTTCATTAGGTCGTTTTTATGGGCCCACATAATTTTAGGCGATGCGGGGTCGGTCGCCCAAATTCATCAAGATGGCTTGGACATTAGTACACGAAAAATTAGAAATCATGTCGAATTCCTGTTTTATAGTCCTAAATGCCAAAAACAGGAAAAGAACATAGAGAAGAAATTATTATGGTTCATTAGATTGTTTCAGATGGCTTAAAAAAATATTATGCGATTTGGGGCCTATCGCCCGAATTTATGAAGATAGCGTGGAATTAGCACATAAAAAATCGAAAATCGTACTGAATTCCTATTGTATGACCCTAAAACGCCAAAAACCCGATGAACGGTCGTGGAGAAGCAATGACTATGGTTCGTTAGGTCATTTCTGATGGCCCTACAAAAAATTAGGCGATTCAGAGCGAATCGCCCGATTTCAAGAAGATGGCATGGATATTAGAACACGAAAAATCAGAAATCATGCTGAATTCCTGTTTTATGACCCTTAAATACCAAAAGTGAGGAACGAATCATGGAGAAGCAATGACTATTGTTCAATAGGTCTTTTCTGATGGGTCCATAAAATTCTAGGTGATTCGGGGTCAGTGCCCGAATTAATGAAGATGGTGTGGACATTACCACATGAAAAATAAGAGATCATGCAGAATTCTTGTTCTATGGCCCTAAAACACCTACAAAACGAGGAACGGTAGTGGAGCAGCAATGACTGTTGTTCATTAAGCTGCATCTGTTGGGCCCACGTTTTAGGCGATCTATGGCAGGTCACATTAGCACACGAAAATCGTGCTCTATTCCTATTTATGGACCTAAAAAGTCAAAAAATAAAGAATGATCATGGAGAAGCAATGACTATTGTCCATTATGTTATTTCTGATAGGCCTATAAAATTTAGGCGATTCGTGTCCGATCGCCCAAGTTCATGAAGATGGCGTGGACATTAGCACATGAAAAAATGGAAACCGTGTTGAGCACTAGTTTTATGACCCTAAAATTTTAAAAATGAGGAACGATCATGGAGAAGCAATAACTATTATTTATTAGGTCGTTTCTGATGGGCCTGCAATATTTTAGGTGATTCCAGGTCGATCGCCCGAATTCATGAATTAGGTCGTTTCTGATGGGCCTGCAATATTTTAGGTGATTCCAGGTCGATCGCCCAAATTCATGAATATGGCGTGGACATTAGCACACAAAAAATAAAATCGTGTTAAATTTCTATGTGTGGCCCTAAACCTCCAAAGAACGAGTAATTATCAAGGAGAATCAATGAAAATTGTTCATTGGGTAGTTTCTGATGGGCCCACAAAATTTTAAGCAATTTGGGATCGGTCCCTAGTGTTCATGAAGATAGCGTGGATATTAGCACACCAAAAATCGAAAATCGTGTTGAATTTCTATTTTATGGACCTAAAAAATTAAAAAATGAGGAACGGTCATAGGGAAACAATGACTATTGTTCATTAGGTTGTTTCTGATAGGACCACAAATTTTTTGGTGATTCGGGGCCGGTCGCCTGAATTCATGAAGATGGCATGGACATTAGCACACAAAAAATCAAAAATCATGCTAAATTCCTATTTTATGGTCCTAAAACACCAAAAATCGAGGAATGGTCATGGAGAAACAATGACTATTGTTCTTTAGGTCGTATCTAATTAACAATAGTCATCGCTCAAATTTTATGGGCCCATCAAAAACTATCTAATGAAAAATAGCTATCGTTTCGCCATGATTGTTCCTCATTTTTTAGCGTTTTAGGGCCATAAAACAAAAATTCAAGACAATTTTTATTTTTTAGTGTGTTAATGTCCAAGGTAGCTTCATGAATTCGTGTGACGGACTCTGAATCGCCTAAAATTATGTGGGTCCATTAGAAATGGCATAATGAACAATAGTCAATTCTTTGTCATGACTATTCCTTACTTTTGGCATTTTAAGGCCATAAAATATGAATTCATGATGATTTACAATTTTTGTGTGTGTTAAATTCTACACCATCTTTACGAATTCGGGCGACTGGCTCTGAATCGCCTAAAATATTGTTGGCCCATTAGAAATGACTTATGAACAATAGTTATTGCTTTGCTATGATTGTTCCTTATATTTTGGCCTTTTAGGGCCATAAAACAGGAATTCAAGACGATTTTTGATTTTTCGTGTGTTAATGTCCACACCATTTTCATGAATTCGCGTGAAGGGCTCTGAATCACCTAAATTTTGTGGGGCCATCAGAAACGATCTAATGAATAATAGTCATCACTTCTCCATGATTGTTCCTCATTTTTGGAATTTTAGGGGCATAAAATGGTAATTCAAGATATTAATGTCTACACCATCTTCATGAATTCGAGCGACGAGCTATGAATCGTCTAAAATTTTATGGGCCTATCAGAAATAACCTAATGAACAATAGTCATCGCTTCGCCATGATATTTTTTTCTTGCATTTTAGGGCCATAAAACTGGCATTCAGGATAATTTTTATTTTTTTTCGTGTGCTAATGTCCACGCCATCTTCATAATTTGGGCGACGAATCGCCTAAAGTTTTGTGGGCCCATCATAAACGACTTAGTAAAAGTTAGTCATTTGTTCGCCATGAGCGTTCCTCTTTTTTTGTTATTTTAAGGCCATAAAACAGGAATTTATGAAGATTTCTAATTTTTTTTGTGCTAATGTCCATGCCATCTCCATGAATTTGGGTGACGGGCTCCGAATCACCTAAAATTTTGTGTACCCATCTGAAACGACCTAATGAATAATAGTCATTGTTCGCCCGTACGTTTCTCGATATTGACGTTTTAGGTACTTGGGAGTACTAATGAGCACAAAAATACTCTTTGTAATATAGTGCCAACCCTTGCTTGATAAATGTGAGGAAGGATAACCTCTTGGACCACTAAGTTCTTGTCCTACGCTGAGTACAACTTATAAAATCTGTATTGTTCTCTGTGCAAGTTTATTGGTCTTAGGTGTTTGTTTTGCCAAAGAAAGTGATTTTATTGAATTTACTTATAAAATATTTCTTTGGACGGGAGGAATAAGTGTCCAAGAGAGCTTTGTTATTTACCAAAAAAAAAAAAAAGTAAAACTTGTACCTACCTAGATTAAGATTGTTATTTTTATCTCTGAGTTCTTTTTTAGTTAAAACCAGCACCTTCGGTTGTGAGCCTAGGGTGTGGGGGTTACGCTTTGAACCCTACCATATATATTAAATAACTTACAATAACAAGGAGGGGGACATGGTACCTTGCCTCCGGTCTACAAATCGTTTTTCAAGCAAACAAGGAAAGGTGAAGTCTATACAAAAGCCTTTCCATCCATAAATCCAACTTAACTCACAAAAAAATTACACTTTTCATATCTCCTCCTGAAGGATGGAATCTGCCATTTGTCAAGTTGAATCAGCCCCTTTGCCTCTCTGGGAGTGAGGAGAGTGATATAAGGCCTTGTTTCTACTTGTAGAAGTCAATTTTGCCAACAGATTTGCAATTTGGTTTGCTTCTACAAGGCAATGAGAGATACGAAAAACAGTGTTGTCAAGCATAGTAGTAACTGTTGGACTTTAAGCATTGGGCTTAAAGACTTTAAGCATTGGGCTTAAAAGTCTAAGAGTGTGAATTGGGAATGGTGGGAAATAAAATGGAGGGAAATGAAAATTTGAATCAAGTGAGCTTTTGTCATGAACTTTGTACCACATTGGTGAAAGACAACTACACTTGTGTGTATAAATATAGGATCNATTTGGATTTGGATTTGGATTTGGATTTGTCAAATCGATCGATAAGATTATTTTTGACAAAGTTTATTTAATTAATTATTTAATAATTAAATTAAATTTCAGTTAGTTCATTAACGGAATTAACTGAAATCCAAAAACGCTGCCTTTGCTTGTTTTCCTTCCTGAACAGACACTTTATTTTCCTGAACAGACATCACACCTCTTCCAATAGTTGCCTATAGTTGCCTATAAATTCTGAGGCATGGCTTAATTTCCAGACACTGAAAAACGAATTCCCATTTCTGAATACTGCATTCTACTTCGCAGTCTCTCTCTCTCTCAACTTCGTAAGTGTGATCTTGCTCCGTTCTTTGAGTTTGTTGGTATCCTGCAGTTGGTATTGCCACTGTTGCAGGAAGGTCATTCCGTTTTATCCTGGGAGGATTTAATCCATTACCTTGGCAACTTGTGAGGGGGTTAAAATTCCTTAAGGACACACAAGAAAATTGTGGACTCGGAATATTATTTATCGTTTATATATATTTTCTGTTTCTTCTAACAGTTCTTCTGATTTTCTGAGTTTTAACACAGAAGCGATAACAAGCTTAAGGAATTTTATTATTAACGTTTCTGTGGTGAAATTTATATTGAACTGTTTTATATATATCTGGCTTGGAGACTAAAGCCTTGTGCTTTCTACTCCAACAACTATTCTGTCCGGTTTAAAGTATATCAAAACTTTACCGGACTAATAAACGTACGGGTTTGAAGTATATAAAAACTTCACCATTGTTACGTGTTGTATGTTTGGTTTGGTATTCAGTTTGAAGATATCAAAACTTCACTGATTTAACAAAGTTCTGTTTGTTTCCAACTTAACAGAAACATGACGAATGAAAACCAAACTAATGGAAGTACTGCTGGAACGGGTGCTTCATCGAGTGCTGCTGCTTCGTCAAGACCAGCACATACAATGGCACCGGCAGAAAAACCCGGGAAATTTTCTGGTACAGACTTCAAGCGTTGGCAGATGAAGATGTTTTTCTATCTAACTACGCTAAGCCTGCAACGATACATCAAGGAGGATGTTCCAGTCATTGGAGAAGATACTCCTGAGGCTGAACGATTTGTGGTTATTGAAGCATGGAAACACTCTGATTTCTTATGCAGAAATTACATTTTAAGTTGCTTGGAGGATGGCTTGTATAATGTCTATAGTGTCATGGAAACTTCAAAAGAGTTATGGAACGCTCTTGAGAAAAAGTACAAGACCGAGGATGCTGGACTTAAGAAGTTCGTTGCTGCAAAATTTTTGGAGTTTAAAATGATTGACACCAGGTCGGTCATCACTCAAGTCCAAGAATTACAAGTCATCGTGCATGACCTCCTTGCTGAAGGTATGACCCGAGTCAATAATTTTATTAATAATATTAATAGTGTTATTAATTATAAATTTGTTGCTGAAGGTATGGTCATAAATGAGGCGTTTCAAGTTGCTGCCTTCATTGAAAAGTTACCTCCTTTATGGAAGGACTTTAAGAACTACTTGAAGCACAAGCGCAAAGAGATGGCACTTGAGGATCTAATTGTTCGTCTAAGGATAGAAGAAGACAACAAAAATGCTGAAAAGAAGTCACGTGGCTACTCGGCAATAATGGGAGCTAATATTGTTGAGGAAGCACCGGGAAATAAAAAGAAGAGAAAGCAGGCATCTGGACCAAAGAATTACCCGAACAAGAAAAAGTTCAAAGGTAGTTGTCACAACTGTGGAAAGCCCGGACATAAGGCCATAGATTGTCGCGCTCCAAAGAAAGAGTTACAAAAGAAGAAGAATCAAGCAAATGTGGTTGAAGTGGAGGACTTGTGTGCCATGTTGTCTGAATGCAACTTGGTAGGAAATCCAAGAGAGTGGTGGATTGATTCTGGTGCCACCCGCCATATTTGTGCAAACAAGGATTTATTCTCTTCTTATGCTCCTGCAGGACCCGAACAAACTCTTTTCATGGGAAATTCATCTACGGCCAAAATCGAGGGAATTGGCAAGATTGCATTGAAGATGACATCCGGAAAAATTGTGACTTTAAATCAAGTTCTCCATGTTCCAGAAATTCGCAATAATTTAGTATCTACAACACTTCTTGTAAAAAATGGATTTAAGTGTGTATTTATTTCCAATAGTGTTGTTTTAAGTAAGAATGATATGTAT
>MDKJ01235399.1:0-43118 GCA_005239525.1 Nicotiana knightiana
TGTGCCTTTGGTATCCTAAAGGTAGTAATTTCGACCTTGTAGGATATGATGATGCTGATTATGTACGATTCCTGGTTGACAGGAAAAGTACTTCAGGTATGGCTCACTTTCTGGGTTCATGCCTTGTGTCTTGGGCTACCAAGAAACAAAATTCAGTAGCCCTGTCTACTGCTGAGGCTGAATATGTGGATGCAGCCTCCTGCTGTGCTCAGTTGTTGTGGATCAAGCAACAAATCATGGACTTTGGTATATATGTGGGATGCATTCCTATTTTTTGTAACAACACTAGTGCAATTAGTATGACGAAGAACCCGATTCATCATAAGAGAACTAAGTACATAGATGTTAGGCACCACTTCCTGAGGGATAACTATGAAAAGGGAATGATATCAATTGAATTTTGTGCTACTGATCAACAAATTGTAGATATCTTTACTAAAGCACTGAGTAGGAAGCATTTTAGAGAAACAAGCTTGAATTAGGGATGATTAAAATCACCTGATTGAAAAAATAAAACATGAAAAAAAATGAAAAAAAATGGCTAGAAAAGTCTGAAACTGGTGTAAATAATCAGATTAACAATTGCTCAGTCTCATACTGTAAAAAGTATACTCTTATGCCATGTTTTGATATGACTCACTGATCACTAATGAAATTTTTTCTATCTTTGCAAATTGAGGCTTGATCAAGAGGATTCTGAAATGATGAACCTGGTTCATCGTGCTGGTTCATCTGAAAGGCGAGGTATGTGTTCTATACTCTGCACACTTTGAAACACTAATAGTTAAATCATGAGCAGAATTCTGTTCAAACTCAAAATATTTTCAAAGCCTATCCATTTAACTTTGAACCAGTTCTGTTTCAACAAGAATCCTCACCAAATTAAAATACCTAGATTCTATGGAAGCCTTAACCGTTAATTCAAAACTAAAAGTTCATTAAATACATCCCCTCCCTTACAAAACCATTCCCAAATTTTCGATGACTCAGGTAATATTTGTCCCAAACCATTCTTCTGAGATCATCTCTGATGTTGCTGAAAAACTTAGAAAATAGGTTCATACTGGTTGGTTATGTGAAGGATGTGGAACTGCCTGAGACGAGAAGAAGAGGTGGTAAAAACAAAATTAAAAAAAAAAAGGAAAAAGAGAGAGAGTGAGTAAGGAGTGAAGAGAGGGGAATAGGGCAAGAATCTGTAAAAATGGCTATCTGTGGTGCTGAGCCAGAAAAGGAGGAAGAAAGTAGCAAGAACGCAGGGGGAAGTGAATCAGGAGAAACCGCTGAAGGGTTAGTAAATTTAGGAAAGGTACAGATGAACCTGGTTCATCTACTTAGGAAACCCTGGCGGATCTGCTGAAAATGTTAGGCGATAATTACAATCCAAAGAAGAAAAGAACTCCTAAATCTCAAACGTCTGAAACAACAAGAGAAAGTAAGAAAAGAAAAGTTGCTCCTTCTGAGACTTCTAATATTTCTCTTCCAAGAGGAAGAACTACAAGGAGCAAGGTAAAGCAAAGTGAGGACGAGTTGAAGAGAGCTTTTAGAGGAGAGTAAGAAGAAAAGAGTGAAAAAAGGGAAAGAAAATGTTGTTGAGCCTATTGAGGCTGGTCCATCAAAGTGAAAAAGTGGCAGAGGTAGAGGTTCAGACCCCTAAGCTCAAGAAAGCCAAGACTTCCTCAAAGAAGTCTTTATTTGTTTCTAAGTCTGCAAAACCATCCATCTTGGCTAAATGAACCAGGTCTACAATTTTTCCAAGCCTTAATTTCCTAGCCTGCCTGGAACTTTTAGTGACCCAGCTTCAGAATTTTTTGTTTGTTGATCATGTTTTAACTGTTTTTGTTTTATTTTGTGGATTGTGGTAGAATCGTATTCGCTCTATCAATGAAATCTGATGATTTTTGCTCTGATTCAGTATCTCTATTTTTTTATAGTTTGAATTCTTAGTTGATTATTGATGATTAATCCATGATTGCATATGCAGTTGCCTCGATGGCCATGAGTAATTGTTAACAAATCTGGTAAGTTTATCATTTTGCAACTTTTCGATGATGCCAAAAGGGAGAATATGTGGCTTTTTCAAAATTTTATAACCTAATGAACCTGGTTTCTCCATGATAAATGCTTAAAACTATACAAAGTGTTTGAAGTTTATACAGGGTTAAGCACAGAGTTTGTCATTATCAAAAAGGGGGAATTTGTTGACCCAAGTCACTGCATAGTTTTGAAGATTGACAAATGTCTCACCAATTGAACCAGGTCCATCAGAGCACACATACTTGACCTGACGCATTGGCACACAAACCTTATATGCATAGGAGATGAATGCAATTGTGAAGTATCAATGAACAAGGAGAGTATCTTCTAATGTGAAAAGGTTGCAAATTGATGAGAGAATAGAAGTTGAATTCAGCAAGGATAGAAACAAAGGAAGGAAGTTAAGTTTGATAAGAACTTGTTCTCCCAGGTAGAATCGGACCAGAACTCAACTGACTTTATAAATAATTGAAGTATTCTTGCTTGAATAGAGAACGAACAGGTGCAGAAGTGAATCAAGAGCTGAAAGCAAAATTCCCAGATATTTTGCAAGCAGAATTATTGTACGACACAAAGGCTACAGACCAACTAGAAGAACCAGTTCCATCTGTTTATCATTGAGTCTAATTGGTTGTAGTAGGAGTTTAATATTGTATCTTTTCAGATTTCAGAGAAGCAATTGTAATAGGTACGCATTGTTCAAGTTAGAGTTAACTTGAAGCTTGTAGAAATTAGCTAAGGGCTAGTTACTACAAAGGGATTACAGTTAGTCCTAGGATTACAAAAGAGTTTATTTTGTAAGTTCGTTTGGCTCAGAGTTTTTAGTGAAGTGGTTGAGCAAATCCTACTGAGGAGTAGGTCGTGGTTTTTTCACCTTTTGAGCCAGGTGTTTTCTAGGTAAAAATCTCTGTGTTTTTACTTTACTGTTTTTAATATTCCGTAACAGTAGAAGTAAGTACATCAAGAAGAACCAGGTTCTCCCAGTTAGACAGCACTCAAAAAATTGGGTACCTCACAATTAACTTATATAATTGTGTGGTATTGACGTCTAAAAACATCAACAAGCATCCCACCATCACATCAATTACTGCACGACAACCATTCATGAGCATCATAACAATTTACGCATAGCCTCAAAGCTCTCAGAAGTGCAGCTACCGAGCTGAAATGACAGAATATCCTTATGCAAGGCGACGACAATAGCCCCAGCCAACTATGCAGGGAGGAACATCCCGCACCATATCTGAAGCACCAGTACAACTTCTCAACTCCCAATTTATGATCATTCACATTGCATAAAATTGAATGGAAAGAAAATGAAGGAATAAGACTCAAAGGAATCAAACCACACGATGAGGAATCAAGAAGGGAAGTGCTCCTAACTGCCCTGTAGCCTCTCGAAGATAAGTACAGGCGTCTCCGTACCGATCCACAAGACTCTACTAGACTTGCTCATGACTCGTGAGACCTAAGGAAACCTAGCGCTCCAATACCATGTTGTCACGACCCAAAATCCTTTGAAAGGTCATGATGGCGCCGGACACATCTGTCAAGAAAGCCAACACTAAAAGTTAATTAAATTTCTATTTTAGTATTTTGAAATCATTACTTTTCATTACATTATATAATAATCAATAAACTTTACTGAGTAAATAGCGATGTCTTAACAAATTCAATTAACAAATAAATCCCAAAGTCATCCCAGAACCCGGTGTCACAAGTGCATGAGCAATTTCTAGGAAATAAATGTAATACAATAACTGTCCGGAATACAAATTGGACAGAAAAATACAATACTCTGAAGGAGACTCTGCTGGCTGCGGGCCGTCTCGAGAGATGCAGCTCACCTAAGTCTCCGAATCAACCACACCATTATACCCACAAGGACACAATCCATACATGTACATGTACATCAAAAATGTACAGAAAGTGTAGTATGAGTACGAAAATAACGCGTACCCAGTAAGTATCCCATCTAACCTCAAAGAAGTAGTGATGAGAGGTCGACTACGACACTTACTAGCAGTCCAATAATATCAGGTACAATAACGAAATGAATAAATATGAAACAGAGTAAATATATAAAACAAACAAGTATAAATTACACGGTACGATTCCCTCCTTACAATTCACTCAGCTTTCAATTAGCAAATTCCTTCCGTAAGAAAGACATATACATAGATACATGGGGTTTCATCAAAGAGGTTGTTCTACTTCAATTAAGGGGAAAACCCTCAGATAAACTGGCTTATAGCCAAATATTACGCACGATTCAATGAGGATAATATATATATATATATATATAGTAAATGATGAGGCATACGGCCCGATCCAACAAAAAAATTAAATTGTGCACTGCCGAAAGGTCGAACGGCGCGAACCATAGATGCATCTATTAACCTGCCGAGGCGAACAGCCCGCTCCCATGAGAGTGTGGTACATAAATCCTGCCGAGGAGAACAGCTCGATCCCATAAGAGTGTGGTAGGAGGACTTACCCCGCTCGCGAATCATACATGCGACGCGGTTACACATAGATTTTATAAACTATTCTTCCATTTCTTTTCAAAACATGAACTTTTAGCGATAACTTTCAAGATTCCCATTTTTATAACAATTTTTGATTCCTTTCAAAAATATTTAATAAGTATGCTCAATCCAGCTTCTTCACAAAGCAAACAATAAACACAAATCAAATATAATAACAACAAAGCATGATGTAAGCCTAAAACTACCCGGACATAGGCATAACTAGTAGCTACGTACGGACTCTCGTCACCTCGTGCGTACGTATCCCCCCACAAATAGTAGCACATAATTAATTATTGCGCCTATGGGAAAAATTCCCTCTTACAAGGTTATAAATGAGACTTACCTCGCTCCGGAGTTCCATAGCCGGCTCCCAAGCCTTTCAAACAACTTGACCAATGGCCAACACTCCAAAACTCGCTTTCGCTTTATTAACATTCACAAGCTTTTAATCCTCCTCCGACATCGTAACATTGAATAAAATGTTTATACGCCACCAACAAATTGATATCTACAATTACAATCTCAATTACAATCAAAATATGACTCAAAAATATTTATCAATATCCATTTATGGCTCACAAGTTGGCTACAAGCCTCCAGCTCAAATCGTCTAATAGGTTCACTTACTAGCACATTCAACTCCACTCTTATCATTTAATACACATTTGAAGTCATCAATGATACTACATTAATTATCCAACACAGTCAAGTTACTATTCATCGTCTTTCTTAACCAACATATCCAAAATATTTCAATTTGGTGATTACTTAATAGAACACTTACAATTAAGCTAGAAAATGATTCCATATGTTCATTGCATCCTTTATTTCATTTCTAAAAGTACTATTTATCTCTCCTTCATTTTCTCAAGAACACTATTCATGCCATGAACTAGGGTTTATGAAATCAATTACCCAACTATAACAACTTGAAACAAATATTAGAATTACTCTCACCAACTCATAAGAAATGGGCTTGAAGTGTTAGTATTACCTTCCTGAAGGTTTTCCTTAAAAATCCAATGTTTGAGAAATTTGGTGTTCTTGAACAACTTGAAGGATTTCTAGGGATTTCAAAGATTGAATAATGTTAATAATAGTGTTAATAGGATGTTATTAACTTAAAATGTACAATAAAACTCACCTTGTATTATTAAGTAGTCCCCAAGGTCGAATCCACCATGAAAGAATCAATCCCTAGCTAAAGAAAATCCTCAAAAATAGTTGCTGCCCGTGACTGCCTTATATAGGCACAGGTGCTTCATCGAGTTGTACCTTGCGCTGTGCAGGTTGTACATCTTATTACAAGTTATCCCCTGTTGCACACCTTCTATTAAAACGCTCATAACTCCTTGTAGAAAATATCCAAATAACGAACGGTTTGAAGATTTAGAAACTAGACTCGAAGATCTTTCATTTGATAGGTTGTAAACATATAACTCCTTATATATTCCGAGATATGAGCTTCCAAAGTCGGCTCCACGCATCAGAAATTTCTGACAAAACTGCTTCACCAGCCATCATCAATCGATCATAACTTTCTGATAAAATGTCCAAATGATGAAGGGTTTAACTTTTTGGAAACAAGAATCAAAGGGCGACAACTTGCCTGTTTTGATAATTTTTAGATTTTGTATATATTTTGATATATATACTTCCAAAGTCAGCTCTGCGATCGCACATATTGCTGTCCAGAAACAGCTTTTGCAGCAGAAAATCAGCAGCTCCTTTGTTTGAAATCTATTCCGTTAACCTTCCGAAATTCACCCTAGGCACTCGGGACCTTAACCAATTACACCAGCATGTCCCAAAATACAATACGAACTTAGTCGAGGCTTCAAACCACATCAAACAATGCCGAAATTACGAATTGTGCATCAAATCGAATTGTGAGTTTTCAAATCTTCCAACTTCTATATTTTACGGCGAAACATATCAAATTAATCCGGAATGACTTCAAATTTTGCACGCGAGTCATAAATGACCTAATGGAGTTGTTCCAATTTTCAGAATTGGATTCCTGTCCCGATATCAAAAGGTCAAATTCTCAGTCAAACTTTCCAAAAATCTTCTATTTTTTTCAACTTTCACCAAAATGCGTCGAATTGTCTTCAGACTTCCAAATCCAAATTTGAACATGCGCCTAAGTCCGAAATCACTATACGAAACTATTGGAATCATCAAAATTCCATTCCGAGGTCGTTTGCTCAAAATCAACCCTTAGTCAGGTTCTTCCAACTTAAAGCTTCCTAAATGAGAATTCTCTTTCCAAATCCACTCCAAACTTGCCGAATTTCAATTCCGACCATGCGTACAAGTCATAATACCTGAAGTCAAGCTGCTCATGATCTCAAACCGCCAAAGAACGCGCTAGAGCTCAAAACGACCGGTCGGGTCGTTACACAAATGTTAAAAATAATAAGAATGAAATGTTAGAAGAAAAAATATATTCTCAGTTAGTTGCCATTAATTAATTTTCTTTCTGGTATTCGTTCAAATAAATGACAACTCCATATACTTTTCTCTGCACAAAGTTATTTATTTGAAAATATTAATTTAATGTAGACATTTTAAAACTTAGCATTTGGTAACTTTATTTACATGTTCTTCATATGTACATATTTTACTGATTGATGTTAACCACACGTGCAACACACGTAGACTAAAGTTAGTACTATATTAAAAGCACGAATGTCTTTAACAAAATGTCTTTCGCCTTTTTTACCCTCTAAAATTAGATTTCACATTAGACAAAATAGTCATTTAAATATATTTTTCTAATATTTAGATCTTTGAAATCAACTATTTTTTATTATTATATCTTTCCTTATTGAATTAGATCCCAATATTTAGGAGCTTAAATTCACTTGACAATTTATCTCAACTAAGGAAAAGATCCCTGTATTTTAATATAGTATTATTCATTCTATGTCGGTATATGTACGCACTAGCTTCATTTTACGCAGTTACTATAAATCTGATAATTAAGCATAAAAATAATACGCTTGATAATACTACAACACATATTATATTTATGATACTTGTCTTTATATTTAATATTATCACTAAATCGTAGTTAATTAATATATATTTTCACCCTTTTTATCTCTTAATCGTAATAAATTAGTATAGTTTAGTCTTTGCATGTTGACAGATGATTTTTCTTTTTCAATGTATTGACCGTGATTGAAAACTTCTTTGCTATTTGCCCTTATTAAGTTCAATATTCTTCATTTTCAGGACTTATACTTTAATTTTATTATTCAACTCAGGAGTGGCCTAACACATTCTTTCGGGTTAACATAATTCTTTACCTGGTGTTCTGATTTTCGCAGACTTTTGAAAGTCAAAATCTTCCTCGATTTGAGATTTAAAATAAATGGTGACTCGGAACACTGTAAATAAATAATTCCGAGTGGCAACTCTAAAAAATGAAATAAATAATCTCATTTGAATAATGTCACTTAAATTGAAAAAACTCCTTTGCCCCATCCCTCGAGAAAAAGTAGGTATGACACCACTAAGAAAATTTTACTGAATCGCCATCATCGTCGTTATCGTCGTCATTGGCAAGTGGAAGATATTTTCCATTTAAATCGAGGAGGGGCCCAATATGAGGGGGAAAAAGGGAAGGACGAATTTTCGATATAAGTACCAAACTAAAACTTCCTTTTTTTGAGCCCACAACTGTTTTTATTTCTTCAATTTTCTTTATCTGTCAACCCTTCGTTACAAGGAAATTACTATTCCTTCCCATGAAATTGACATTAAGAACATGAAATTTTTGTGAATAATATATTTTAAGTGAGTACTTCCTCCGTTTTAATTCATATAAACATGTTTGACTGAGCATAAAGTTTAAAAAAATAATGAATTTTAAAATTTGTGATACTAAACAAGTCAGAATATTTGTATGACTATAATTTTTTTGAAACTTGTAGTGGTAAACATGCCAGAGTATTTCTGTGGTTATAAAAGTTTCTCATTAATCGTAGAATTGAAAGTTTAAACTAAATTATTTCTAAATTTAAAAAAGTGTCATTTTTTTTAAAACAGATTAAAAGGGAAATATGTTCATATAAACTAGTACAGAGGGAATATTTATTTCAAAAAACTAACAATGATTTGCAAAATTATTCAAAACATAAGTTATTTTGGGGGTTTTCCTTTTCTTTTTAGGCAAATGACATGGTCAACCTGTATAAAAATTAAAAATGAAACTCACTTAATAAGAAGTCAATGTTAACATATACTTGAGTAAATAAAAATTTATTATCTCTAATAACTTAACCTTATAAATGAAATGACCAACAAATTCAAGAAACTTTCACTATCCGTTGTGTAAACGAAAATAAGTTAAACAATAAAATTATTCAAAGATTGGACAGATTTAATTATTATGGCTAATATATGCTTTAATCGTCGACAGTCCCCACCATAATCAATAAACGTATTAAGGTATCATTGTGCTAAATCTTATAAATTGCTTCAATCATTCCAATTGAGAAAAAAAACAAAAAGATGTTGAAATTAAAGTGAGATAAGCTAATCATTCAATTCTTTTACCCTTTATAGAGGCCAAAAGATGGCCTTTTTTGCAAAAAGTCTAGTGTCCAAAAACCAAGAATAACACATTTATAATGGAGTGAAATTCAAAAATAGTCAGTATTACAAGTGGTCATTTATAAATAGCCACAGTTTCAAAAGTAATCGAAAAAGAAATTTAATCACTTTTTATGTAAAGATAAATTTGAATGAAAAGACTGTTCATAATCCGGAATATACGCCAAAATAAGATACTGGAACTCCAGTATATTATACTGGATTTCCAGCATAATATATTGGAGTTCCAGTATAATATACCGGTCCAGCATAATATGTTGGAAGTTCATACACAGGTACTCTAATCTCCAGTATATTATGCTGGAACTTTCCACGTGTTGGAGTTCCAGCATAATATGCTGGAAGTTCATACACAGGTGCACCGATCTCCAGTATATTATGCTGGAACTTTCCACGTGTTGGAGTTCCAGCATAATATGCTGGAAGTTCATACACAGGTGCACCGATCTCCAGTATATTATGCTGGAACTTTCCACGTGTTGGAGTTCCAGCATAATATGCTGGAAGTTCATACACAGGTGCACCGATCTCCAGTATATTATGCTGGAACTTTTTATGTTGCAGCAAAATAGTGGCTATTTTTCAATAACTTTGTAAATGCTGACTATTTTTGAATGATCAGTCCGAAAACTGGCTAACACATACTATTTTTACTTTATAATTAGACATCAATGATTCAATGGGCAAATTGATGAATTAGAAAATAAAATATCTTCCCTCAAATGTAAATTTAAAATGAACAAAAATAATGCATGTCTATGACTTATTGACTAATAATGACTATGATGACATTTGGGAGGGCCCTTCTTCCCCAACCCCACCCTCTTTTTAAAAAAGGAAAATAATAACATTTACCCTTATATTATTTGAAATTGATCAATTTTATTACAACAATAAAACTAATACAATTTTACACGTCGGGTCCGAAAGATTGATCAATTTTATTCTTAATTAAATAGTATTGTCTCATCGTTGTGTAATATTCCTTTTTTCACTCTTGACCCAGAATGGAGCTGCAACTTGAGGATTTTTTCAACAATAAGTAGAAGTTAAGGGTTGAAATTACACCCTTTTAATTTACCCAAGTTTACGTTGAAACTCAATTAATAACAAGAATACGAGATTACTTGGTAATGAAGGATAGAGTTGAGTAATTGCATATAATATGTGAAGTAAATTTAAATCTTCTCTCTTAAGGGATCATTTGGTTAAGAAGCAAGTTATACTAGAATTATAATACGGAAAGTATAATAGGCAGAGTTAAATAAAATATGATTAGTTAGTAGATATATATTTTTGAAAGAGAAATTTGGTTCATACAGTATATAATATAAAATATGGGTTCAATTTCACAATAGATAAACTAGAATAACTATTAGTATCATAAATTTTAATGTTGACTTTCTTAAAAGGACTATGCAAAAAGAGTCATGGAGAAGAATATTTATGTCATTTGATTATTTATTTTGCGATAGCTAATTCCAAGATTATTTACTCACATTGAATGTGATATAAAAATAATTTCAAAATTTTGACATAATTCATCCTGAGATTGTTATACCAAAAAACTGAAATTCCAGCAAACACGAGATTAAATAAAATAATGAAAAAATAACGCTATATAACTGCTATAAAAATAATAGTCAAAAAAATATATTATATATTATATTTTATATACAAAAATTATACAAATTTTATAAACATATTTTCTGCTACAAAATATAAATAATTTCTAAATAATTCCCACATTCAAACCCGGAATATTTTGCTTTATTTGATGAACCAAAGGACCTCAAAATAAATGCTATATAACATGTGATGAGAATACAAAGTCAAATGTACATAAGTGAAGTAAATGCATGTCAAAAACTGCAAGATTTTAACAAAACAAATTGGAATTTTCCATTGATACAAACTTTATGTAAAAGAGGGGTGTTTTACTCTGGTATATTCTTAGCTCACTTCTCTTGTCTTTCTCTGCTTCTCTCTCTCTCTTAGCTCATTTCTCACGTTTTGATGTTTCTTGTATACATGACACTTCTGTTCAATTATTTAGTAGGAAGAAGCATTTTCAAGAAAAAAAAATCATCATCCAATTGTTAGAGGTACTCTATATTTTTAACCAGTTATCAATTTTTGATTTTTTTTTTGGGTTGGTTCTTCCATGTGTTGTTTTTTATGTTCAGCTATCAGTCTTTTCCTTGTTTTGATATGTTGGGGTTCAGTTTTTGTTAGAGGATTTCCTGCTGGATTGATATGCCTATAACTGCTCCTAGTAGATGCCAAAATTTTTCATTTTTTCCTGGGCTTAAGTAACTGAATTTCAAGAATTCTTCAGGTTTCAATCTTTTCCAACAATCATGTTTTTTTTTTTGAGGGGGAGCTTTTAAATCTTATTTTTTTAAAATTGAGCACCTCTGTTTGTTTGAAAAGTTCCAAAAATGAAGTTTGCAATTTTTTTTCCAGTTTTTGCTGCAACTCTGTTTGTTTGAGTTGTTTTTTCGGAAAAATTTAGGAGTAACTTTATTTGACCAACAAGGTTGTGGTGGAGTGGTAAGTACTCTTCATCCTTGACCAGAGGTTTCGGATTCGACTCCTAAGTATGAGATCACCTTTGTTAGGGAGCGCTTTATACCCTAAATGTGGGACTTACGGGCGCGAATCCGGATTTAGTCAAGCCACAATATGGGTAGTTGATACCTTGTGGGAAACCAAAAAAAAAAAAAAAAAATATTTTAAAATGTGCAAACTCAATTCTTGAGTTTTTAAAAGATTTGACAAACTGAGTTTGAGAATCTTCGTAGAAAGGTAACTTTTTTTTCAAAAAAAAGTTCAAACAAATCCAACTCCGACCTACTTGGGATTGAGGCATAATAATTGTTGTTGAAATTCAAACAAACATATTTTTGAAAAACTCAAAAGCTGAGTTTGCAAAATCACTTTATGCTAAAAAAAACTGAAACAAATGGCCATGTTTCATTCTTTTATGTTCTTTTTTGAGTTACGTTGTGCTTAGAAATCGATTGGAGTTTACAGAGGTCGGTTAGCCATTAAATAAAAATATATTGGTTGTTAAAAATGTAGATTCCAAATGGCTATTTGAATTATTAAGTATCTTGATTCCGTGAATACGAAGTATGGAGTCGATTTTCTTTCCCGTACCGGTAGTTTTAGTGTCAGTATGGTATTTTTTATTTAGTAGATCTTTTCTTTAGCCGAGGGTTTAGCGGAAACAACATTTCTGGTCTCCCAGGATAGGGGTAAGCTTTGCGTACACCTTACGCTCCCCATACCCCACTTGTGGAAATCCACTGAGTATTTTTTTGTTGTTGTTGTTGGTTTATTCTCGTTAAAGGTCTGTATGCTAGTGAAATTTTGTAGTATTAGAATGAAATGGACATGATTAGAGTGAAAAGAATACAGTGGATTCATATAGTTGATCCTAACTAATTTGGAATTTAGGCGACAAATCAAGTATAGCACCACTTCCAACCAACAGATTGAAAGAGTTTTTTGAGTCAGAAAGGAAGCAATTTAGGTAAAGGCCACTGCAACACTCTTGGTAGGGGGTTTCGAGGGAAGGTGTTTATAAATTAGAAGTTTTTTAGATTGAGGCATAGTTTATTGATTGAAGGAATTAGATCCTCAAGATTGTATAGTTAGGCTTTGTAAAATGTATGTGAGGGCAGCCAGGTGCACAAAGCTCCCGCTATGTGCGAGGTCCGGGAAGCCGCCTCCTTACCCTGCATTTATGCAAGAGGCTGTTTCCACGGCTCGAACTCGTGACCTCCTGGTCACATGGAAGAACCTTTACCAGGCACACCAAGGCTCCCTTTCAAAATGTATGTGCCAATGGCCAATGGAATTGCTCTGAATATACCTCTATGGATCTACAGTGTGTTTTAGTTTGAACCATTTATGTGATCCTGTATGCATTTACAACGATTGCTTTCAAGGCATGTAACCAATTTAACTAATTGTCAGTTCTTGAGAATAAATGGAAGTGTTAGAGAATCAGTTCTCATTATGTACAATTATGAGGACTAACATCAACTTAAAAGCGAGTAGCTGGTGCCCGTTACATTATTACTTTGCCATTGTTGTTTTTGTTGTCATGCATAGAAAAATTGTTACAGTTTGATGGTTGTACATGCAGAAATAAGGCGGTCTTAAGTTGATAATGAATCACATGGAGGACAAGCAATTGAAGTTTAATCAACCTCTTCTCTCAGTTAGACGAATCTCTCCGGCAATGATTTCCCAGAGAGATGAGAAAAAGACAATTGACAATTCTTTTCGTGCTATGACATATCCTCCTCATTTCAAATCAGAACTGAAGTCGGGCCTAGTGGGGAAGCCGGGAACTGTACCTTTCCTCTGGGAAGATAGCCCCGGAAGACCTAAGGATGAGCGCGGACCACAAACTTGTTTCACTGAAAATCCTCCTACTATCCCAAAGCTTCCCCCTGGGTGGAAGTTAAGAGATAACCAGGATTTTGAAAAAGCTCTCGAAAGTACAAAGATTCAAACAGGAAATATTCTAAATGCAAAGCCGAGTTGCGACTATCTGGATGAAAATATAAAGAAGATTGAGAGTTTTGACAGCTCAAAAGAAATGACGGAGGATAAGGAAAATGTTGAATCAGAGGATGGTGATGAAACATATTTGGATGCCCGGGATACACTTTCAAGAACTGAATCATCCATCCTAAATTGTAATGTTAGTGGCTTAAGTGGATATGATGAGCCGAATGCAAAACCATTTAGAACATCTTTAACGGATCTACGGGCTAAGGATTTGATGATGGGCAGGTTTCTACCAGCAGCTAAGGCCATGGCTTCAGACAAGACTTCGGAAACACCTTACTATGTTCGCAGGAAGCAACCACCTGTTCGGGATCAATCAAGACAGATAAAAACGGTATTAAATGGGGATAGACGGCCTCAACTGCGCTACGGACCTAGTTTTACACTTTATCATTCCCAAGCTCATGATAATGATGAAGAAAAAAGTGATGATGACTGTTATGATAATGGAAATTTAGCTAATAAAGTTTGTGGACTGTTGCCTCATTTTTTCTTGAAAAGTTCGTTTCGTCTTCTGAATCCTGTACCTGGAATGAGTGTTAGAACTCGAGTGCCCGTGTCTCCTGTCAGTAGAATGCGAACTGCATCCTCGTCTACTGCTTCTTGTAGCGGAACAGAGAATGAGGTCAATTCAACTTATGCTAATGATCCTTATGAGAATAAAGCAATCCTTGGAAGTACTACAGAAGCAAATAATCGCGAGGTCGAGTACTTGGGCTTGCAGAAAAATACCTGCCAAAGTTTTCAAGAATTATTGTCTGATCAGAACAATAGCAGGGAAGTAGATCTGTCAACTCCTGTTGTAGAGAAAACTCTGTACATAGATATTGTGCATAAAATGGAATCTGTAGCTAAGATATCATGTTCTCCTGATAGAAAACCATCTAACTTACAACACGAGGACGTTGAGATACTTGAAAGGATAATAAAACAAAAACCATTTGTAGATTCTTCACTTGATTCGTCCGAGAAGTCCTCATTAAAGTCATATCTTCAAAGGAGAGTTGACTTCAGTCCACCACATTCAGCGGAAAATTTGAGCAGTGGAAGGGAGACGAAAGCATTGACATCTACCGGTCAAGCTCAAGACTGTTGCCAAGATGCAATGACCTTAACAAAGCCTGAGATTGACATTAGAGAAAAAACCAGAAAGCCAATTTTAAGAAGAGAGAAGGTGGAAAATTCATGCAAAGTGCACCCCGAGTTTCTTGTTCCACCACCTTTACCAAAATCTCCATCAGATTCATGGCTTTGCCGCACTTTGCCTTCGTTATCCACAAAGAATGCACCTTCACGGTCCTATGCCGGGACAGGAATAAATACTAATAACCAGTCTTGTAAGCCACTATCTAGTGATCCCAAGTGGGAAACAATTGTTAAAATGACAAAGAAGCAACAACACTTGTGAAATTCTGAGGTAAATTCTCTATTTCTTCCAATGTATAAGTTTATGTATTCTTCTCTTCATCTGATATATTATCTAAGCGTGTTCTAAAACAACAACGAACCCAGTGTAATTCCACATATAGGGGTCTGGGAAGGGTTGTGTGTACGCAACCTCACCCTACCGTGTGCAGGTAGAGACGCCGATTATCTAAGCGTGTTCTCTTTTTCTTAATTTCTGTTCTTGGAATTTCACAAATCTATCAGGAACTCAGGGCCTTGATACATATACAAGAAGCTCAGTGGAAGATGTGAACGCTGTTCTGTAGTACTCTGATTGTTTCCCATGATTTCTTGTGCAAATCAAATAGTACAATGGGTGTGAAGGTGAACAATAATGTATAGTTTGCTCTATAGATTTTACACTTCCTTTCTTAAGTTATAAAGGGCTTGTAACTGCCAACTCATATCCTGTAATTACATGATGGAATAAGAGTTCTGTTGAACAGTACAGGTAATCTTGAGATAGAAGTTCAACTTAATCCCTTGCATGGGTTGAGAGATTTTGTAGAGAAGTCATAACCTATAATTATAGTTTCTTGTTTATGTGATGGAGCGACGATGAAGTAGTCTACCTCACAATTGCATAATTGAAGGAAATTTCTTGTTTCCGAATGAGAGGTAAATGTATCGATATTGGACAAAAACCTATCATTTAAGTGGACGAGTAGATAATCAGACCCGTTATCTACTGAGTTTCGAACCGTGTGCCAACTGACTCTAGATATTTGTTTGCTTTAACCCTGAAGAGCTAGCTTTAGAATCTAGTGATTCTTGAAATGAGATATAAGCAAATGGTCTTCCCTTGTCAAGTACCATTAGCCTTCGACTCTTATAGTCAGTTAGTTGATAATTTCAGGGTATTTCTTAATGCAAGAAAAAAAGGAAGAGAAAGCATCACCTAGCTTTAGGAACCAAAACACAGGTCAAATCTGCTATATTGGTTTTGTAAAAATTGTACGGGGCGCCCTATTTGGTCGCCCCCTTTTAACTTATACCCGTTTTGTTTTTCGTTTGCATCCGTGCCCATTTCTTTTGTTAAAAGCGTTTTAAAAAGATAATTTTGCCCTTCAAGACTATTGACAAAACTGTAGATTGCAGGACAAAACTTCAGCATGTTTTGGCATGAAATTTTAGCAAATGAACTAAATAACCTAAGCATGTTTAGTCTGAAGTTTTAGCAAATGAACTAAATAACTTCAGCATGCATTATCAAAAACTCATTAGAAAACTACATACTGCAAGATAAAAACTTAAGCATGTTTAGTCTGAAGTTTTCGCAAATGAACTAAGTAGGCGTTTGGACATGAGAATTGTAAAATTCGAAAAAATAGTGAAAAAGTTTTTCAAGTGAAAATGGTATTTGAAATTTAGAGTTGTGTTTGGACGTAAATATCAGTTTGGGTTGTTTTGAAGTTTTGTGAATGATTTGAGTGAAAATTTTGAAAAACAGCTTTTTGCAGTTTTTCAAATTTTCAATAATTTCTAAAATGCATCTTCAAGTGAAAATTGAAAATTTTATGAACAAATGCTGATTTCGAAAAAAAGTGAAATTTTTTTGAAAAAATCTTCCATCAGATTTTATGTCCAAATGGGCACTAAAGAACTTCAGCATGCATTAGCAAAAACTCATTAGAAAATTACATACTGCAAGATAAAAACTTAAGTATGTTTAGTCTGAAATTTTCGCAAATGAACTAAATAACTTAAGCATGTTTAGTCTGAAGTTTTAGCAAATGAACTAAATAACTTCATCATGCAGTAGCAAAAACTCATTAGAAAATTACATACTGCAAGACAAAAACCTTAAGCATGTTTAGTCTGAAGTTTTCACAAATGAACTAAATAATTTCAGCATGTTTAAACTGAAGTTTTAGCAAATGAACTAAATAACTTCAGCATGTTTAGACTGAAGTTTCGGATAAAACTCATGACAAAATTGTAGCCTGCAGGATAAATAACTTCAGCATGTTTAGACTGAAGTTTCGGATAAAACTCATGACAAAATTGTAGCCTGCAGGATAAATAACTTCAGCATGTTTAGACTGAAGTTTCGGATAAAACTCATGACAAAATTGTAGCCTGCAGGATAAATAACTTCAGCATGTTTAGACTGAAGTTTCGGATAAAACTCATGACAAAATTGTAGCCTGCAGGATAAATAACTTCAGCATGTTTAGACTGAAGTTTCGGATAAAACTCATGACAAAATTGTAGCCTGCAGGATAAATAACTTCAGCATGCATTAGCATGAAGTTTTAGCTTCAATGTAAAACAATTTCATGCTATATTAGCATGAAGTTTTAGCTTCAACATGAAACAACTTCATGCTACATTAGTATAAAGTTTCTGTTTTTTTGATAAAGCTGCTGAGAGGAGAGGAGATCTTTTTTCATGAATAAGGTTGCAGATCACGCGATTTATCAGGGGTGTAAGTGTCATATTATTACGATTTTTTTGTCAACTAGCTACCAAATCAATAAGTTTTAAAAATAGGGTACAAGTTAAAATGTGACACAAATATAGAGTACGACTGCAAACCCCCTATTGGTTTTGATGTATTTTAGTATTTAAAATGTGTTCCCTTGATATACAAACAAGTAATGCAAAACTTAATAACGCAAAAAAATTGTCAAATTTTTTTGGTTTTGATGTGTTCACATTGTAAGTGTTAATTTTGTCAATTTAATTGTATAAATCCATGTATTACTAATATCCATGCGCCAAATGCTGTGGGAGAGCAACAAAACAACTTCATACCTAAATTTCAGAGTATTTGCTCGGCATCACTAATACAAGAACACAACAACTCTTTCACCAGAATTAAAACTAAACCAAACTTTGCTGTGCTGAAAACTGAGGTTTCCCAATTATCTGATTATCAGTTTAAAAGCAATAATTTAATGCGAGATCTGTAAATTAATGTTACGGTATATTGATATGTACATCAGAAATGCCCTATTCTATAGAGAACACCGGTCATTATTTTCACATTGTTGAGACATACTATAAATTCACCTCATCCCAAATTAACTACTCACTGCATTTAAAAAAAATGATTGATAAAACCAAAAATGAACCATCCTAAGGTTTGATAACACGACCCTTGTATTGCCCTCGACGAATAACAAAGTCATCAGGAGGTTGAAACTCTTCCAACCAAGTCACCTCTGAGAATATCTTCCCATCCACCTCGAGCTCACCTTAATGATGTAAAGCATTTAAAGTAAGATTTGTAATACAGTTGCATGTTCATATTCATATAAAGGTTGGCACCAGAGTAATTACCTGGTAGATCCCCTCGAGGAGACCTTCGGAAATAAGTGCAATGACGTCCATCATCGGAAGAGTAAGGTGGAGAGAGGATATCAAAAATAGCACAAGGGGTTATAGCTTTGAAACAATGAATATTGCCTCCATTCATTGGATACAGAGTAGTTGTCCCGCATGGAGCAGTCATCTCACAATCTTTAAAAAGCTTAGCTGGTCTTGTACCTGAAAACCATTTAAAACAGGTACTGAAAAATAGTAAATGCCAGCATAACCTAAGATCAAGATTTTGCATGACAATTGACCCCAATCAAAACAGTTCCAGAGAAGCAACTCCTTCCAGCCAAATGACATGGCCAGCTCTCTCCGGTAATAAATTATAGTTCCAAGACTCTAGGCTTGAGTACTGAGTCTTAAGGAAATTCAATGTGTTCGTTTTTCCTTTCTGTGAGACAGATATTAACAGTCACCATTTGTCCAGGAATTAATATTCGATAAGCAATTTAGTTACATGCAGTGCAACCACACCGTTCACCTTTGTGCAAAACTATTGAGATACAAAATTCTGCAAGATACGCGAAGTGAACCCTTGGCTGTGCTAGTCTACTGAACTTAACTGTGATCATTTGTGCAATGAAATACAAATTCCGCGTCAGATGTGAATTAAACCCTCGAATACGACATTTACTATAAAAGGGACCAATAACTCTTATTAAAGAACCATTACTACCCTAGTCGTTTTACAAGGACCTTTTGTTATCGAATTCATGATAAAGAGCATCACCGGACCAAAACGAAACCAGCAAAAACAAAATATTTTTTAAGTATCTTAATCACACTGAAACACAATCTATTGCCAATTGGAGTAGTAAGAAAGAAAGGTCAGTCAAAGAACGCCAAGTCCAAGCGAAATAGAGAAAAGAATGCCTGCCAACTAATCAAATTCCAGAGAATAAATCAAGCACTGATGTAACTTCAAATTGACTGAACATCAGAACATCACATAAGACAACTCCACCTTCTGCAATGAAATGATATTTCAAAAAAGAGCATATTATCTCCATCAAGAAAGTCCTAAAAATCTTTCGTGCAAAACATCCACTTCAAATAGCACATACCTTCAGGTGGAACTGAAGGCCCCGGACTGTCAATCCAATCATAGGCTTTCACATGTAAGGAACCATATATAAGCTTACTTAAAACGGTCATCCCCGGGTGGTTATGTAGAGGAATGATTGAAGAAGGTGGCATGCAGAATATTCCCATCTGTAAGACCATTCAACAGGCTAGCGGATCTCAATTATGCAGTTTTCACATCTCTCCTTATAGCACAACATCATCAATCTAATGGAATAAATAAAAAAAATCTAACAGTACGGCAACACTTACAGTGAAGCTCTCACATTCATGTATGTGCAGGTATTTGATTGGCAGGATCGATCGTAGACCCCCATTATGCTCGCGCATGGTACCTTTCCAACTCCTGACAAGTTGTGCCTCCTGCTCAAGACCTACATCAGAAGGCTTGATTTTGTCTGAAACAAAATGAACAGCCGACATACCAATTACATGAGAATTTCAAGTATAGAGCAATATAAATCTGGGGTATCAAGCAAAGGATTCAACAAATATCTGACACTGCACCTCATAGTCCCAACGGATAGTAGTCATACACATGAGAATATAGAAACTAAGGAATTAAGTCTCCAAAAAAATTACTTAAAACTGCAAATTTTCCAATTCTATGCAATATCTGACAAAAGAATGATACACATTAAAATGCTTCAGGAATGAACGGATTCTTCATGAAACCTGCATCAAACCAAATTGACTTGGCCCATGTTGCAGATTGGAGAAGGAGAACATTTACTTCCCAAATTTAGCATCCTTACAGAAAAGGAAAAGTTTTATACAGCATCACGGACCTTAATCCCTCCATTTCTTAACACTGCCCCCCAATCCCAACTTCCTTATTTTCTCTATATAACTTAACTAATAGATCCAGAAAAACAGCTTTTTTCCTTCAATCACCCTCCAACTAGCATAGCAGCTTCATATGGAGAGCTGAGATTTCACGTTTCCCATAGATTTCTCATCCTCATTCAGTCCAAAAAGATGCTCCTTGCTGCTCTTTTCACTCCTGTAACGAGCAAGTAAGGTAAATCCTTAATACCTGTCGTTAGATTAAATAGTACCAACCTCAAACCTTTTCATCTCTACCTTCTCAGCACCAATCTAACACCCAACAAACACCATCACAGAAAAGAAAAAAGAGCTCCTATACAACCTCCCAGGAGTTGCATGACATCAATGACAGCTTACAAAATTAGTAACTTCATGATAAATAAGAGATGGAATACATTTATAGACTAATTTAAGTTTTTAAAATGTTACTTTTCCTTCTTTCACACAAAGGAGAAATGAAATAGGGCTACTGGACTTTTTGGTGTCGGCCGCAAGTATTTGGTTCTTCATTTGTGCTTCAGTTGCTAAAAATGTATGTGTTGATTTTTCTATCTCATGTGCACTATAACATCCATGAGTTCTTTGCAGTAAGAGACTGTTGAAATCGAAGAGAGCTTAAAGGGATGTTATCCACCTGACATTGCTGCTAAGCAGGATATCTAATAAACAATCTGATCAATACTTATACATAAAACAAACTATATGATTCAATTGTAGGAGCTGGACATTCATCTTCCGAAGTTTCTTCAGATTATCCTAATCAACCAGACCCTTCATTGGCCTCATTGTACCAGTGTTAAATGAGTTGGAACAGAGTTTTAAAAACTTGCTAAAACCAGATATCACACTTGGTAAACATGCATGATTCCACATAGGTTTGATCTAATTGTGTATCATTTTAGCCAACTCCATCAATCTGATACAGGAACACACCAATCCTCTCCAACAACATTTTGGAGTCCCTATGATCATTCGATCATATCATAATGCATCCACCTCATTAGGTTCCTTAAGAATCTCAGCTCCATTTCCCACCCACCCGAAACATCGGTGACATTTTCTTGAACAGAAAAGCGATTTGAAGAAAATCTGCAGAAACTTGTAAGCATTTGTAGAAATGCAACCTTATCCCCAAATCTGATGCATAATGAGTTCAGTGAGAGAAATTTTCCGCTGTTTTATTAATCTAAACTATCATTCAAAAAGTTTTGCGACTTTAATTTTAGTGTTTAATGAGAGTAACTTGGCTTTATATTTATTTGTAAGCACCTCCATTCTATAACAATCATAAACTTGGAGAATAAATTTTAAAAGGCCACCAGGGCTTTGGTCTAGTAGTTAGAGCATGGGATGTGTAGATTAGGCGCATGCCATAGGTTCGAACCTTGCCACAAACAAAAGCCTTGTACTTAAGTAAAGAAGGGTAGAGGGGCGACTCAATTATCCACCGAGTTTCAAACCATGCGCCATTAGAACTCGGGGATTTCTCGAATATGAAAGAAAAAAGAGAGTATAATTTTAGAAGGACCTGCTCATAGTCATCATATTTCAGTGCCCAAAAAGCCCTCTGTTTCTTGCTTTTCTCTAAATCATCAACCAGCCCAGTCCACACAAAAATCCTTTTAAACCCAATTAATTTCCCATTTTAAGACACAAATCTCCAAAAAGTAGAGCCCCAAAGATGCCCGTGCAAATTCTATAAGAATCAGAATTTCATTTAATCTCTACAGTTTCCTAATCAAGTCGTAAAAGAATCAGACTTCCGTTTAAATCTCCGTGTTTAACTAATCAACAATAAGGAAGTTGGAATGACATTGAAATATCATGCGCTAAACTAAATGCAGACACCGAAGGTATAAAATTGAAAGGCATAATTGACCATGAAATAAACGTCGTACAATCACAGAAACTGGAAGAGATTGGGAAAGATTTTGAAGGGGGTGGGAGATTTTTCGTATACTTCTTGTATACGAGGTTTCTCCCCACAACAACAATAACGACCCAGAAAAATCCCACAAGTGGGGTCTGGGGAGGGTAGTGTGTACGTAGACCTTACTCCTACCCCGAAGGAGTAGAGAGGCTATTTCCGAAAGACCCTCGGCTCAAGAAGACGGAAAAGACGAGAAGAGAAGGGAAGGGACAACATATTAGTACCATCAAACAAAAACCAAAGAAATAATAACAGCATCATAAGAACTAGAAAATAGTTGAAATGCAATGACAAAACCAGAAAATAAGCTCTGATGCTATGAACGGAAGGATAGTGGTTTCTCCCCACAACTTCGATAAAATTATTCTCTTATCCAATAAAAGGGGGTGGGAGAGCAAAAAACTTTTCAAGAGGCAGGAAGCAAACATTATTTTCATCAGACAAGAACCTTCAAGCTCAGATAGTGCTAAAGTGAGCATCATGCAACTCCTTAGCTCAAAAGGCGCAGAGGCAGTTTGAAAGGCTTTTTAGGAAGAAGGCCCTCATCCTCCTACGTTGTAAAAGGGAAGTGCAGATCTTAAATATGAAAATGATAATATCAAAGTTATTAGTCTCGGGATAAAGATATTTCCTTCACAATACTATGTGGCGGCAACAGAGAGCTCAAGCATGAAAAATGTTTTGAATACTCATCGGATTCAACAGGTCATGTTAGCTTGCTCGAAAAGAAAAAAAAGATAGATAAACTCATTATTAATGAAAGAGGGCTAAACATATGCGGCTCATTTGCTCGGCAATGCTGCACTCATCTTCTGTTGGCATAGTACAACTAGCATAATATTTTCATTTTCTTTGAATTTGTTCTCCAACAAGTTTTGTTAGAGGGGACTAGTTTATACAAGCGTATTTACACCCCGAGCGCAACAAGACAATAATTTTTTGTCCTTTGCCTGATATTATATTTCCCCATTTGCCCAGGCTGCAGAAAGTAGCTAAAACCCCATATTTTCTGATATATTACTACCAACAAACACCGGATTTATCAATTTGAGGATGACCGACAGAAAATTAGTGTCCATGCCCAACCTCAAAATGGCATAAGAATAATCATTTACAAAGGTTTTCAAAGAGAAGCGTGCTACATCTATTTAGTGCAAAAGTAAGAGATTCTACTCAAATATAGAAATTATACATAATTGTACTCCAAATCCTAAACAAAAGATAAGGACCTAAAAAAAATCAAAAAAAAAAGGATCAATTTTTGTACTATTATGCATTCTCCAGATGTCAATGCAATACATTTCGTCGCCAAAAATAAATAAATAAACATTTCCATATCAAAAGTTATACTACAGAACTCCCAAACAGCCTTCACCGACATGTAGAAATAAATAGAGTAAACAGAAGAAAACACATATGAATCAACTAAACCACATGGCTGATTGAAATCTATACATGTGGCCAACATTCAAGCAAAATTAAAAAAGAGACTAAAATTCAGAACACCTACCTAAGAGAGAACGAACTTTCTCAAGAGCATCTTCTGATATGGGTCCATCAGGAGAAAGTGATGCTATACAGGCATTATAAAGCTTTTGTACAGCTGGCATGTTTATCGAAGCGACCACCTTTACCCTGACCGCCTATGCAACCGAACTTATCTTATAGCTAACAACTTGAAGCTAACCCAAAAAATCCTGTCTGAAGGGTCCTCTATTTCTCAGAAGACCCTTCAAGCAAACAATCAGGCACAGGCTGGACTTCGAATGCAAACAAAGCCGATGATCATGTATCCACGTGGTGCTTAACAGATCCAGCTATCTATTATCATTGCCACCTACTAAACAGACAAAAAAACGACCGTTAAACTCACGTTGCAGAAAACCACAAAAATTTCAACATTGTATTTTGAACTTGAGAAGAAACTAATTAAATACCAAACTAAATTACCAAAAATAGAGCTTGAAGCCCTATTAATAGCAAAATATTTTTGACAAACCCAACATTCCTTTTCCAATAAAAAACAAGTTCATGTAAAGCTGATATTCCATGCTAACTTCACTAGTTAAAAACCCATACTTGTAAATGGATTAAAATTATATAGCCTAACAATATTAAAGTATATGCGGTATTAATGTAGTTTATCTGGTAAGAGGTTACTTACCTTATTTTTCTAATTACCAATAATAATTACTATAGACGCTTAGCACTAATTAGCTTTTAAGTAACCTGACTTTTAATACCATCAAAAGCACCAAGGGGCCGTTTGGTTCGTGAGTAGGTCAGTGTGATTATAATGTGGGGATTATATAATACAGGGATTAAATTATGATGGGATTATTTAGTAATATACTTTTATTAGCAAATTATCAAACAACTGAAAACTAGAAAAGAATAAAAAGAAACTGAAGTAGCTTGGAAATTGAACCGTCAAAAGCCCCAAGGGGCTGTTTGGTTTGTGAGCAGGTCACAGTGATTATAATGTGGGGATTAAATTATGATGGGATTATTTAGTAATATACTTTTATTAGCAAATTATCAAACAACTGAAAACTAGAAAAGAATAAAAAGAAACTGAAGTAGCTTGGAAATTGAACCGTCAAAAGCCCCAAGGGGCTGTTTGGTTTGTGAGCAGGTCACAGTGATTATAATGTGGGGATTAAATTATGATGGGATTATTTAGTAATATACTTTTATTAGCAAATTATCAAACAACTGAAAACTAGAAAGGAATAAAAAGAAATTGAAGTAGCTTGGAAATTGAGTACTATAGGAACTAGGAAGAAATTCCCAAACATAAGTGATTTGTCAATTGAAGAACTCAATAGAAGAAAAAAAAATACTCATTCAGCAATTAATGAACCGGAAATGAAACGAGGATATTATTATATAGTTGCAAAAAACAACGAAACACATAAATATAACCTTATCAGATCACCTAAAGGATATTTTCAGTAAAGTATCCATACAAAGTGGGATTTATAATCCTGAAAAATAAGACAGATTGCCTACTACAACATGTAAAAGTGACATGAATGATGATGTATATAACTTGAACTCTACATACAATCAATTACGCATCATTTCAGAAGATTGATCTAAGACTGTTTTCACTATAGCCGTCTAACTTACCATAACCCTACTTGTTTACCCTATGCTTTGAAAAAATCTATTCATGCGGAGCTTATAATAATTATGAAATTGCAGTAACGATTGTTAATGGAAACAGGGAATCAAAAGGGGAGAAAATCATACCTTGAAGATGAAATACAGAGAGATCGCGCGGAGGTAAGAGGAGAAAGGGGGAGAGAACGATTGCGTTTTCTCTGAGCTTTTTGGGAGGTTTTGGAGATTTGGATTTTGTTGGAGTTATGGACTATGGCGCTTGCTCTGATTTACCACCTGGAATTATTGCCCTAAATTTTGTTTGTAAGTCACATGAATATCATTTTTTGTCTTTTTATTTCTCTTTCTATTTGTTAGTATAATATTATTATCTTGGAAAATTGAATGGATTAGCATTTGCAATTACTATAGAATAGATTGATTTTGTGGGTGTATAATAGTGTAAACACCATTTTAGGTTAATATGAGGCAGTGTATTGACTAATCTTAATCTTAATATAATTTTATACCTATCATAAATAATATACTCACTATAATTCTACGAGTTGATTATGGTGTTTGACGGTGATGATGATTGTGGTTAAAGATGATGGTCGTGCGTCATAGATAGTGGTAACTAATGGTGACAACAACGATAATGATAAATAGTAGTAAAAATAGATAATATTGTGGTAAAATATCGCACTTACATAAGTCCGTGAATGGATAGCATCTTCGACCTTCATTATATAGGGATATAAAACCTTGAAAGGTCTCTCAAACATATAGAATTCAAACATATAGAATTTAAAGCTTTGCAAACATATAAAACCTTAGCCCACTAAACTAACACGTGATAGAATTTAACTCTCAATTCTTGAAAGGTCATTTGTGAAAATGCCCCTAAAAAAAGTGAATGAACAAATAGCAGAGCCATAAAAGCATTCTAAAAAAAATTAGTTAGTTTAGCCACTTTTAAGCCGGCTATTAGAGTTTAGCCATCTTTCTATATGCATTAGCAAAGTAGCTACTAGTCTGACTAAGTTAACTTTTTTGCCCCCAACTAAAATATGAAACACAACTCCAGCTAGAGCTGTCAATATGTGTCGGGTCGGGCTACTTTTTTACCCCAATTAAAATACGAAACACAACTCCAGCTAGAGCTGTCAATATGGGCCGAGCCAGGTTAGCCCAGCACAGCCCAGCCCACATGGGCTTTAGCAATTTATGGATTGGACTGAGCTGGGCTAGTCCACCATTTTGATGGGCCTTATAATGGTCAGACCACCCCAGCCCTATGTGGATCGCGGGCCCCACATACCGACTCATAATTTTTTAAAATATAATTTTATATTTTTTCTTTAAGTTATAACCTAAAAAAGGATAAATATTTAAACGTTATAAAATATTTAATAGGAAATTTTTTGCAAAACTTAATTATTTTTTATATTGTCCCGATATATCACAATAAACACTAAAAAAGTAAAAGACAAAATTATACTTCATTCACTAAAAGTCAAAATTCAAAACAAACTATTCAAGAGAATGTCTATGACACTTATGGGATATACAACACATCACTTTCATCAAACACAATTCATATGCAATGGTAATTAGTTAAATATTAAGAATAATTAAATTCTAAAAACTAATAATATTCAAATTCATGTAATAAAATATTACCAGTTTGAGTTTGGGAAAAGGCATGTAGCCAATTTCGAGTAGTAACAAGTGTTTGGATATTTTCATGATGGATGCAACTTCTGTACTTTGTCAAAACACGTCCACCAATGTTAAATGCTAATTTTGATGCTACAGTGGTAATAGGAATATCAAGTACATCACGCGCCATCACTAAAAAAAATTGGGATATTTCTAGATGGTCTTTCTAATACATGACAACATCCATCTCTTGGAACTTCTCAAAATCAAGCTTTGGTTCCTCTAAGTAAAGATCCAATTATGACTTTCCATCGCTAGAGGCAGTATACGTTCTATAATTCATATATTTTAAATAAAAAATTTTATCAGGCCCACGGGCCAGCTCAACCCAGCCTTAGTCAAGCCTCAGGGGCCACCGGCTTACTCGGGTCGGACTTAAAAATCTCGTTTTTAAATGGGCTCCAAAAACCCTAGTCCAACCCTGCTAAATTACGGGTTAGGTTGGGTTGGCCCAACAGGCCAAGCCCATATGAACGGTTCGTCTCCAACAATCGATGGTTGAATTCGAAGCTTTGATAAGTTCAACTCCAGGAGTGATCCTTTATTTTTAAATCTTTATTAGTGCAGAACTTAATAATAATTCCTTGTTTTGAGCCTATACAAGTGCAAATCCATGAACGATCATGGTTTTTAAATTTGCATTGTACCCTTTCATGACCATAGAGTATTACACAATGGCCAAACCAAGCGTATCGGAATTCTTCTACGGTGTCTTTTTTCATTGTGTTCCCTTCTCTCAATTCATGAGACAGGGGTTGAGGCAAATTGGCAATAATCAGTGTAATATAGTAAGTAAAATTTGAGGATTTTTTTTCACTTTTAGCTCGCTTTATAAAATTATTTTTATTTAAATGCCAGATAAGTGTATTATATATATATATAAAAAAAAAATTGACTATTATTTTGAGAATGACTATATAATATTATTTTTCCAAAATCTAATCAATGCAAACAAGATGATAATGACGAAATTTAAATTTCAGACCCAAAGATTTGAAGTTTAAATTTTTAAACTTTAAAATTCAACTTCAGAGCCGAAGGTCCGAAATTTAAATTTTAAACTTTAAAATTCAACTTCAAACCAAAAATATAAAATTAGGCTCGACCAATTTTCAAAGACGAGGCTTGTGATTTCAATTCCAGTCCACTGGTCTAAATTTTAATTATGAAGCGATAATAATAATAATAATAATAATAATAATAATAATAATAATAATAATTTAGTAAAATTTTATTAGTGGGGTTTGTGAAAAATAATGTTACCCGTATTCTGACCATTGGGTTAGCGACTCAGCTTGAAAATACTTTGTAAATTTGGACTATTCTTTTAAACAGAGTCCTCCATCCGGCTATTTCTGCACTTGCCCCTTTTCCGAGTTTTACTTGCGGCCCAGCCAACTCGAGAACCCACTGGTCCGTAATTATGCTGAATTCACCATCCAGATCCGGACAATCGTACTGTAATTGAAGTGAAAATCGCCGGAACTCCGTCGCCGGAAATTTATCTTGCCCCGGCACCGGTTACGTTGCACGAAAGGAATTATGGCTACGGTTGATGTGATCAAGTGTTGTATCGATTCCATTAGACAAGTGAGTCCTCTCTCAATTTCTGATTAATTTTCCTATAATCATACTTCGCTCCATGTTATAAAATTGTTTTACTCAGTTCTATTATTGTTCAAATTGTGCATTCTCAAATTTACCGTTTCTGTAGCTTGAGCTAAAAAGATCACAAATTTCTTGGTTTCATGTGGACTCTAGTTATAGCAACTATGCCTCAATCCCAAACTAATTTGGATAAGCTACATGATCAAAGGCGGATGCAAGTATTTAACTTCAATGGGTTCAACCTTTAGGTTCTTACCAATGAATCCTTTGCAGTTTTGAAATTATGAGTTTAAAAATTGAACTTTTATTATTGAAATTTTAGTAATCTGACATATACATTTATACTTCATGTAAAAATGTTGGGTTCAGTTGGTCCCGTTAGTTATGTACATGATTCTGGCCTAAGGATTCATTGATTCATCATAGTTTGATATTTTCACACTATCCAACCATATCATTCAGTTAGATAGTTAATGCTGGAAAATCTTTTTTATTTTTTTATTTGTGTTTTGATTGACTTTATGGCCAGCTCTCGTGCAACTCGACTATCCAATTGGATTCCTGCATCCACCCACTGTTGCACAAACCGGGTAACTTGATGGAAAAATCACCTAAATATTTGTTTCTATTGGGATTCAAATCGTGGTTTCTTATGATCCTCATTCTAGTTTCATCAACCACTATTTCTTCTTTAATTTTATCATTTTGTTGTTTAATTGTTTTCTCATGTTTAAGAAGGGACAATGTTGATGCCCGTTTTATTTCCCTTTGTTTTCCTTTCTAATTCTTGGGCAACTCTAGTTCAAATATACTTAAAGTGGAAAAGAGATTCATGTTATTCTATCAGAAAAGAAACATATCCACTGGATGAGTATCGCCTAGATGCAAGTTCTAAGGTTGATGTCCAGTCATACAATATTAAACACGATTAAAAACGATCACATTTGGCGGAAGGTAGAAGGAGGACATAAAAAATTGGGAAAAGGTTGTTGAGATTGTTTGGTCGTGTCTTAAATCTACCTCCAGATGCACTGGTCTGTGTGTGAGAAATTATGGTGAATGAGTTGTTAAAAGAGGACAAGGCAGACCTAAAATCACATGGAAGGAAGTTGTCAGAACTCAGAAAAGACTTACGATCTCTTGGAATCCCTACAGGCTGCAAATCTAGCAAAAAATAGGGTGCAATAAAGGAAAAACTCTATGGGCGATACCAGTTAGTTGGTATTAAATTATAGTCATGTTATATGTTTAGGTTCAGTATTTTCCAGTAGTCTCTTAGTCATGTCAGAGATATAGAAAATATAAAGAACTTTTAGTGCTTCGTGTTTTCATTTTTAATCTTATTTTATATAATATTGGACTAAGATGAACTTCATATGGAGCAACATGGACTGTAAGGATGCATATAGCCGATCCCAACTTGATTGGGAATGAGACGTAGTATATCGTTGTTATTCTGATAGAATCTACAGAGAACTAGGCCTCTGATGAAAGGTTTAATTTTAATTCTCTTACCTTCTCTTCTAATAAAATATCCAGCAAATCAGAGAACTATTTTTCACCTCTACTTCTGCAGGAGGCCAGGTAGTGGAGTATTATTTTATATGTTCTAGTTCCTCTGATTTTCCACACCTCTGTACTTATCTATCTAAAAAGCAAAAAGAACTATCGCTGATTTTTTTATTTTTCTGATAATAGCATGGTGAATGATTTTAACTTGATATTTCTCCTGAACGTTGGGGAACAGTAATCCAATTAAAATTTTGTATCCTTATTTTTTCAGATATCAGATGAAATTAGAGATGCCATAATTTATCTGGATGAAGGGAGTATTGAAAGCTTTGAATTTCTTGGAGCATTCTCTTTGTTTTTGGAGCTGGGTGCACATGCCATTTGCAGCTTGGAGAAAATGTCTCCTCTCGATAAGGTAACAATAGTTGTACTTTAGTTGCTTTGAAATTTGTTGCTTGAATTCTCTTTTAGTTTACATCATGATATAGCGCACATTGCTTAATCACAGATGCGTATTATAAATAGTAGCTTAAATTCCACATGATTTTCACATTGGAAAGAAAAAGGTAGATGCTTCCACTTTACGAAAAGTAATTTGTATGTGAAAAGGCATGGCACGTGTTTTAAAGGAAACATGGTTGCAACTATTTAGTTTAAAATTCTCACTAATAATTCTTAACTCTCCTTAAGAATTACTTATGAAAAAAATTACATAAAGTCTTAATGAGGACTTTTTTGTTTTTCCTTTTTATTTCCATCTCAAAAAGAAAATAAAAATAAAAGAATTCCTCATTAAGAGTTGAACAAATAAGTACCATTCAGAAAAGAAAAAAAAAAGAGTTGAACAAATAAGCTGTAGGATTACGGGGAAAAAAAAAAAGGAAAACAAGAACAATGAGCTGTAGTATTTTGGGTTGAAAGACCTGTAAGCTCAACATCGATTTGTATTAGCAAAGAATATCTCCTTGAGAAGATCATTTAAGGAGTCTATCACTTACTATGAAATATGCACATGATTAGCATGTAAGCACTTGCAGTAGATTTTTGGACCGAAATATAAATAATAGAAGGGGTCATAAAGTGCTTACCATGATTAAAAACAAAGCTACTGTATTATATATATAAGAAGATCCTTTTGTTTTTATTTTTCTTCAGTTTTTGAACTACCTTTTGTCTGAACCAATCTTTCAATGCTTCCCTGTAGGTGGTTGATTGGAATTCGACTTCTGGGCCTGCAAAGAAAATTGTTGTCATCACGTCGCGTCTTCTAAGTGATGCACATAGATATGTTTTACGTTGCCTGAGTGCACTTCAGACTGTCTGCAGCTGTGCTATATTTACATGCATCTCAGAGGTACCTTTGTGCTTGTAAATTAAATGTTCTTCTTTATATGTGTTTAATTTTTTGTCTCTGAACATTTGGTCATACTAATTGTTTCTTGAATGAAATAGAGTATCCGGTTGTATTTGGCAAAACATGTTGGACTCTTACCTCTCAAGATAAGATTGTCTACACATTAGATTTTAGATTACCTGATATATAATGATTTTATTACCTGATATTTGCTATTCCTCTAACTACATCCACCCATTATACTTTATAAGAAAAGAAATATACATATATCCACCCATTACGTGTGAGTCAATTTGGTAAACTTTTGAAAAAATGGGAGACATGCAGATCTTTCTTGCGTGATACTCACTACTCAGTATAAATGTCTATACGAGGATAGAATAGCTTACTGTAGTTTCTCACTTTTATATATATGCTGTCCAGAATTTCGATGGCAGATAATACTGTCCCCTTAATAAAAGGTGAAACAAAAGAATAGATCAATTGAAGGTGAGATTACCAGATGTTATCTGAAGATATATTTGTCTTTACATACTCTTGGTTGTGAATGAAAGATAGTTCGTACTGTCCTTAAAATATGCTATCGGTCAAACTTAGCTTGTCTTCTTGGTCTTAGTAGGACAAAATGAAAGCTTCTGGGCACTGCTAAGTGAATGTATTAAGCATACTATCACATAGCGGAGGTCAACAGAGAATACAAGATAGATTGAAAGGTTTAATGGACAACATTTTCTTTAGCCCACAAATGTCTTCCCCATTCTGGATAAGATCTCCCGGCCACCACAATTATGGCAGAATTTTATCTTTTTTTTACTGAACTCAGTGTTAGACTATGTATAAGGCCATGTTTTCAAGTTATATACCAGATTAAACAGAAAATTACTTATAGACAGGATAACTTCTTTTTTTTTCTGGCTTATTTCATGTTATTGTTGGTCTTCATAATCGTTGTGTTACTTCCTATTGGGTGCAAACATAGGTCTTTAATAAACCATGTTGAAACTAATATATCACGTTGGTGTCAAATAAGTTCATCGGTGCTGGAGCTACTCCTCATCTCAAATACTTTCTGTTCACCAATAGAAATAAAAGAATGCTGCATCGTGACTGAGAGTTCTTTTATCTATTTTTAAGAAATTTAGTCTATTACTTTTTGATGAAGTAAGATAATCTCATTGAAAGGGCATCAGGAAGATGCCAAATTACAAGAACAGAAAATATGTTAGCTCCCGTACAAAAGACAAAAAACATTGTAAGCTCCAGTACAAGAGTACCTATGCTAGAACCAGGGAGCTAACAAAATCCAAAAAAGTGTCAACACTAGTAACAGGGGAAAGAAAGTTCCAACTTAACAAACTAACTAAACATCTAGCTTTTAGGGTATGTGTTGGAGTTGATATTCCATCAAAACATCTATCATTTCTTTCCTTCCAAACAATCCAAAATATGACTGCTGGGATCATTCTCCATATTCTTTTGATGGCTTTGTCAACTCTCCAAAAAATCCAGCTAATATAGGCTTCCTTGATGGTGTGAGGCATGGTCCAAGTTATACCAAAAATGGATAGGAAGAAGTTCCAAATATCAGCAGTGACTGGGCAATGAAGAAACAAATGGTTTACACTTTCTGCTCTCTGTTGGCACATATAACATTTGTTGACTAAAGTAATGCTCCTTCTACTAAGATTGTCTTGTGTTAAAACAACTTCATTCAGGGCAGTCCATGTGAGGCATGCTGCTTTGAGTGGCATTCTGGTCCTCCAGACATGTTTCCAGGGCCAATCCTCTAGTATTCCATTCTGTGAGCAGATAAGGTTGTAGCCCTCTTTGACTGTGTACTTTCCTTCTTTTGAATTCCCTTCTGTCTGGTTGTTGATCTTCAGTGATGAAATTTAGTCTATTACTTTTTGACTACAACATGACAGCTAGATTTTCTAGTGTATGTCGGCTTAAATTTGTCATTGGCATTCTCCCGCAATGGACATAAGAAGTCGTCATTTAGTGGATTTTTCAACAATCAACCTCAATGTCTTATATTTACCTCATTTTAAGTGTGTATCCAAATTCACTTATTTCAGACGGGTCACTCAGCATACCCTGAGTCACCCTTAGGACCGGATGCATATCGTGAATATGAATCCTTGCTTGTCCAAGATTATGAGGAGCTTGCTGGAAAATCTCTAAGGAACTCTAGTCATGCTGGAGAGAGTACAGTAAAGGAATGTGTCCGCTGAAGATGAAGGATGGTCACAATTAACCACCAGTGAAGAAGCGACTCCTAATTTCAGTTCTTTTGCAAGTCCACAAAAACTTTATGGAGACAGTGTAATTGACCTGAGAGAAGATGTAGGGAAAAAGTTGAAAGTTTCTGTGCATCATTTCCCTTTGGTCTTGTGTCCCTTTTCACCCAGATTCTTTGTCTTGCCTTCAGAAGGATCAGTTGCTGAAGCATACCTGTCCACTGAATATGATAACTCTATAAGCTTTGGGTTGCCTCCAATAAGTACTGGGACACCTGCCGATGGTGAGGATGTCCCTCCTGGGGCAATTCTTACCGCTCAATTTCTTTATCATCTGGCGGCAAAGGTAATCATGCTTTCACTTGTTTGATATTTGCTTGACCGATTTTAGTGCTCTCTTCTATCATGATTCATGTCTTGAAAATAAAAATGTTATCTTCCAATTGGCAGCATTGTTATCCATAATGGCAGTGAAGCATGACTAGACCTTCTCCGTAACATGTGTTTAGCATTTCATTATCTTTATCTTGGAAAAAACCTCTGTGATGCATGGGCCATTAATATGCATAAAATATTAGGGACAATATAAGAACACTATATAGTTAGTTATTTTTTGTTAAAACACACACATAGATGGAACTTCTAGTACAACAGCAGTTATTGGATCGAAGAAACTGTTAGTTAGCTATAAAGTTGAAAATTGGTGAAATTCTTGAAAAACAAAATCCACAGATATGCTTGTTCAAACATAAAATGTTGGAATAAACCCGTTTCTACTCAATCAATTTAATTTTATTATTAGTAATAATAAAAGGTCAATATAAGATAATGTTCTTTATTTAAAAGAAAAAGGATAAAAACAATGTTTGGGCATTCCGAGGAAATAAATGGTAAATAGTGGGAGATTGTTATTTAGATAGTAAAGGGTGAAATGTATCAGAATAGTTTAATATGGCTTTGGAACACTGATACATTGGTCAGTGATATTATTTTATGCCTAAATAACAACTTCATGTCAAGGAGTACATTTTTTTGCTTATAATAGTTATGATTTTCTGTCTTTTATTTTATTTTTTTGTCTCATTCAACCTGTATTTTAAAGATAATATATTAATTTGTAGATGGACCTGAAACTTGAAATATTTTCCCTGGGTGATATTTCAAAAACTGTTGGAAAGCTTCTGACGGACATGTCAAGTCTTTATGACGTCGGTCGACGTAAGAGATATGCAGCACTATTACTCATAGATCGCACACTTGACCTTCTTACTCCATGCTGTCATGGTGACTCACTTGTGGATCGAATGTTTTCATCATTGCCTCGCAGGAAACGGATGTCGCCCATAACTCAAGCTAAAAGCTCGCAAAGCCAGCTTAAACTTGGCCCCCCTTACTTGCAACGTTCTCCTCTTACTGTTCAGATACCACTGAATAATAGTTTAAGAGAGGACACTTCTAGTTTTGACAACTTTCAGCTGGTGGAAAACATTGAAGCATTTCTCCGTGGCTGGAGTTCTAGAGAGACAACTTCTCAAATGGTTGAGTTGGTGAATCTTAGCGCTAAACTTAGTGATGAAATGTCCTCGCAAGATTTTCAGAGTGACCTTCTTTGTGGTTCTTTTGTCTCCACGGAGAATTTTCATGGAACACCATACCAGGAAGCCATACTAGAGCGAAGGACAAAAGATGGGGCTGTTCTGATCAAGAAATGGCTGCAGGACAGTTTACGTCGGGAAAATATGTCATTGAACGTAAATGTACGTCCTGGTTATGTTTCAAAATCAGATTTGCAGCCTATGATTAAGGTGTTGGCCAAAAGCCAGTCATCTTTGACGAAAAACAAAGGAATCATCCAGTTAGCTGCAGCAGCATTATGCTTTAGATGAATCACATAGTGCTAAATGGGATGCATTTAACAGTGCTGAGAAGATACTGAATGTGAATGCTGGAGACACAAGCCAGAGTCTTGCTGCTCAAATTAGTGATCTCATAAATAAAAGTGCTTTTGTTAGTTCCCAGTGAAATAATAAGATGGATGCTCAACGGGGGCTTCTTACTCTACAAGATGCTCTTCTTCTCACAGTTGTTGGATATATTGGCCGGTGAAAATTTCCCATCTTCTGGGACTGTTGGTGCTTTCTCTTGGCAAGAGGAACATTTTGTGAAAGAAGCTATTGTTGATGCGATTGTTGAGAACCCAACAGTTGCAAAATTAAAGTTTCTGCAAGGTTTAACTCAGGATCTTGAAGCCAACTTTAACAGACAATCAGAAGAAAAGAAGGAAGGTCTTCTGATACTGAAGGTGTTGATTTTGATGATGACGATTGGGGTAGTTGGGGTGATGAAGATGCTGGAAAAGATAAAAACAAAGAGCAAGTGTATGGTGACATGCAGCTAAAGTTAGAGTTGCGTGATAGGGTGGATAATCTTTTCAAATTCTTTCACAAATTGTCCAGCTTAAAGAAGAATGTTTCATTCAGAGAGTGGTCACAGGCCCTGGAGAGTAAGTTCAATGATGATCCTTACTCAAACAAAGGACTGCTTTATAAAGTGCTTTCAAGGGTGCTGGCTAAGCATGAAGTACCTGGTTTAGAGTATCATTCATCTACTGTTGGCCGGTTATTCAAAAGCGGGTTTGGGAGATTTGGCCTTGGGCAGGTATGCTTCATTTAGATGTAAATATTTCCTTTGCTAGTGTAATTTGCTGAACTGATTTTGGATTTTGTAGGCAAAATCAAGTCTGGCAGATCAAGATGTCATTCTCGTTTTTGTTGCCGGGGGCATAAATGGTGCTGAGGTTTGTTTTCCCTGGACTCTTTCTTCAGTGCCTCTTTTTTATGCTCCATCCGTTTCAAAAAGATTGTCCTAGTTTGACTTGGTAGAAACTTTAATAAAGAAGGGAAGACCGAGAGATATGTGGTCTTAAATAAACCAAAGCACTAGTGTGGATGTAAAACTTTTGAAGCTTGTCGTCTTAAACCTGCTATAGCATTTGTGTGGCTATAAATGCTTCCTGTTAGGGAAATATTGAGATGTGCCAATCTTTTTTAAACGGACTAATAAAGAAATAGTGCCAATCTTTTTGAAACGGATGGAGTAGCACTTTTGTTTTCCCTGGATCTTCCTTCCTGCTTTCCTGCTGGTTTAATGAATTTACAATGTGCATATGCAACAATGGTTAAAGATGTTAAGTTAATATGGGGGAAAATACTAAACACTGCCACCGTTTTTCTTTCACTTGATGTGCAATGGAGAGTCTGTGCTTGCCTACACAAAATAACAGTCCCTCCTTGTTGTACTAACAGGTTCGAGAAGCTCAGGAGGCATTATCTGAGAGCAGTAGGCCTGAGGTTGAATTGATTATTGGCGGAACGACTCTTCTTACACCTAACGATATGTTTGAATTATTGCTGGGCGATTGTTCTTGCATTTAAGGTTGTATAACTTTATTTGTTTTGATCTGTAAATTTAAGGTGAAAAGTTCTGTCTAAAAGTCAGATACTTTTGAGAATACAAACTTCTTTTTCCTTCATGTAAACCACAGAATTGCAAGTCCCCCCTTCCTCTGGCAAAACATCCTACATTTTCCTTCTTTGCTTGGGGGGAAGCTTTAAAGAAATTAGGACTTGTAAGTATTTATATCAAATCAATAGTAACATCGCATTTTTTTTTAACACTTAACCATAGTTAAATACACATTTTATCTCAATCAATTGCTCTTGAAGTAAGTTTGTTTGATGTAAACATTGAATGTATGATTTTTTTTTATAATTTATTATTCTTTTCCAATTTCTTTTCAATTGGCTCGTCAACCTTCATAAAGAAAATAATATGCGCTAGTTGGTTAACATCACAAATGTGTGATATTATTTGTTAAGAAAATGTAGGGTAAAACTTAAAAGGAAAAAATATCATTAGTAAGCAAAAAGTAGGAGTGCATCGAGGAGTAGAAAAATCAAGAAGAATTAACCTAAATTGTCGTTCACGTAACCGTTTAAACTAAAAATAGTCCGTGAATGTAAAATATATGTGTAATTTATGTATTATCAATCTATAAATTGTGTATATGGTTAAAAAAAGTAAACAATGCATATGATCGATTATCTGTGTAAACAATGTATAGGCATCTGATCCTTAAGATTAGTGTTTGCTGCTGACTTAAACATACACCAAGGTGTTACGACTTTTAACTATTTCGAGTCAATTACTCGATTAACTACTGTCTAATATCAAACTAGTTAGGTTGGTTACACAAATTTTCTCATAAGTCATGATCGTTGAGTTCTACTCTGACCTATGCAGGCACTACAATATTTATTAAAAATAAAATAAAATTCTCTAAAAAGAGATTTTTAATCACATTTGCAAGAGTGATATAAAAAGCTTAAAAAAAAAAACTAAAAGGACTCTTGAAAAGTATAGTACTACTATATAACTATAACAACCAAAATGAAATAAAATCATATTTAATTAATATCTTAGCTGCTCATATTAGGAATATTTAGAATAAGATGTATTTATTAGTATTAATTTATTGGAAAAACAATAAAGTCAAGTCAAAGTGATTAATCCAACTACTACCAGCTGTCTCGGGTTCTCTATTTGTGAATGAAATAAATTATGGTAGGGAAATATTTCTCTTTTAATGGGTCGTACGCTTTGCCAACTTGGATTAATTAGCGCAATAATAAAAAAAATACTCCCACAACTAAATGCGCAGGACATAAGCATGAGATATGCCTCTATTAAAAATTAGTGAAATTTTCCGCGCTTCGCGCAGTTATAAGAAATATCACTAAATTAAAAAAATGACATATAGTGGATGAGAGAGGATATAAAAGATAATTTTACATATTGGTAAATTATATACTTAGAATTTTAATAGAATTAGATTTTAGGTAACTGCATTTTTTCATGATTTTCTTTTTAAAAGGAAATAAAAGAGAAAGGATTTTTAAAGAAAAAAAATTCGCTTACATATATTATAATTAATGAGGAGAAAGTGAGGTTATACATGATTCTTTAAGTACAATTATATGTTAGAGGTATGTAAATAGATAATTTTTTCATTACATAGTAAAATATCGGCTTTGCTAAAATTTCTCATATTCAAATAAAAGAAATATGAAATAAAAGTAAAGAAACTAATAACGAAAAGAAAATAAAACAAAACAAAAGAAATATGTGAAAACTGCAGCATATTCTTTTTTATATTCTTTCTCGTTATGCCCTTTTTAGCCTTCATCTTTATCTTTTCTTTTCTATTCATTAGTTTCCCTCTCATATTCTCCATTCCAAGGAGAACATAGTACTTCACTTCAGAATACTTGCTTAATTATTTGTATCCTATCAGCAAAATAAAAAAAAATTGTCTTACAAATAATAGGCAATTCAAAGAAGAAAATCAAAACATAACTTTCAAAAAGAAAGATAATTATCACAATACTTCAAAATAATCAAAAGTTACAAAGTAAACCAAATAATTTATTTTATTTTGTCATACATATAATACATGACCCAATCACACGAATAAAATAATTACTTACTTTATAAAAATCATAAGTAGAAATGAAAAAGAAAATAATTTATATTTATAAGAAACAACACATGTCGATGGATCAACAAAAAATAATTTGTGCCTGCAACTTTTAGCTCCAACACTTTTTATTGGCTAAAAGAAATAAGAAGTGTTGCCAAAATATCTAATGAATGGTGTATTTGAATGTTTAAAATTTATCCCTTTTCAACAATAAATTGTTATTGGTTAGTAGTTCGCAGACTTCCAACAAAGTTTAACTCATAAGTAATTAATTTGAGTCTAAACAAAAATACAAACTTGCGACAAACAAAAGTCCATAAAAAATAAAGCGAAAGAGAACACATGAGAAAGTAAATAGAGAAGAAAAAGATACAACTTGAAACCTTAATCTTAAGAAATAGAAGGAAATAGAAATGCAAAATCATTGTATAATTTTGCATGTTCTTGTTGACACACCCTCCCACAATATCGATCATTATTCAAGAACCTTCTTCCTCAAGCCAAACTAAAACATGAATCGAATGTTGCAGTAAATATGACAGCATTACTATTTCAGATAAAGAATAGAAAGGGTAGTCTTGTGTAAGGGTCTCATGAAACAAAGTTATGAATTTATATAGAAAAAATAGATGAATACCATAAGGTATTTTAATTTTTAAATTAAATATTTGGGGGTTATGAATATGAAAAGCATGGGAGTTATGGATATTATTAAAAGTAAAAGTTAAGGTGGCATGAGTTATGAAAATGAAATTTTAAATTTTAAAGTAAATAAAGGACACAAAGATAAATGGAAATGGTATTCAAGTGCTAAAGCTACATGAGCTTTGTTCTAGAAAACTACTACATGAGATTTTTTTTTTTGGTTTCCCACTCGGTGTTCGGTACCCATATTTGGGCCCGACTAAATCTTGATTCGTGCTGGGAAGTCCCACATTGAGGGGGGGAGGGGTAAAACACTCCCTAACAAAGGCGACTCCATACCCAGGACTCGAACCCGAGACCTTTGGTTAAGGATGAAGGAGGTCTCGGGTTCGAATCCCTGGGTATAGAGTCGCTTTTGTTAGGGAGCACTTTATCCCCCCAATGTGGGACTCGTTTACTCCATTGTGTTAAATAGATTAAATGAGAGAAATGAAGGGGGAAATTTAAAAAAAGGGGATAAATTATCATAAACTTACACATTAAACATTTGGACATTATGAATATGAAAGGGATTGGAGCTATTGAGACTATTAAAAGTATAGGTTATGAAGATAAAGAGTTGTGAATTAGAAATAATTTTTTTATTATAAAATAAATTGAAAGAATGATGAAATATCCCCAAAAAAGAGAAAAAATATAAATATGTTTCTTGGACTAAGAGAGGTTCCACCTCACTTTCTTATTGCCAACTTATATATATATATATAACGAAGAATATGGGGATTCATATAGTTGTTACACCTTGTGTATTCGGCGTTATCATGCCATAAAGGGGCTAATTCGATAGGAAGATAATTTCTATAAGATATTTAAATGATGTGATAGTTATACGTTAAGATTGGAAGTCATTCGAGTGGTGATTAAAAAGTCGACAAAGACCAACGCAAGTTACAGGTTTTAAATTTCACTAAAATTTAGATAAAATGTTGATGAGCTTTTCTCTCAGTATACTAGGAGTTATAGTGTGTTCTACCCACCGAATCGAAGATCTATGAGTCTAGTTTTCAATTAATAAACCGTTCATTAATACGACTTCGGAGTATAGAGATATTAATTTTTTTGTACATGGGTGCACACTGCCACGGGAGCAGTGTGCTTAGTCGGTTTTAGTTAAAAGTTTTTTTTTTATTTAAGTCATTTTAAAACAGAACCCCTGCGTTTTATCCTCTCCAAAACAGAACCTAAAACCTGGGAATTCCTCTCAAACTCCTCCCATCCATCTAGCCAATCATCACATCAATTTAGTCATCCTCAAGATGGAGAACACCATGGTAACTTCGGAATCATGAATTCTTCGGTGTTTCACTTTTCGTAGGAAGACTTCGCCTTGAAGTAATCTCGAATTTAAAGTAATTCTAGTCACATAAGATATGATTTAAATTCCTATTTGATCTTTGTAAACTTCTACCATAAGAATTCCTAAGAAATAGTTGAAACCTCTATAGAAATGTTCTTGATTTTTTTAAGAAACATCTCTTAATATGACTTGATTGTTGGGGTTGTTCTATATGATTTTATTGTGTTTTTTGGATCTGTGAAGACATGGATGGAATCGTGTCGATGAGGATATGTGGTAAAGTAAAAATTGGTAGTGTGTTGCGGGGAAATTAAACTACAAAAGAGTCTACAAATTCATGCTTGCAAGTTGTTCGCTTAAATGTCTAAATGAAGAATTATATAAGATATGAGCTTGAATTTGATATTTAACGGTTCGTATTATGTAGGAAAGCATTCCTAAGGCTTTCAAGGTCTCGAAAACCGTATATAACTCCATCGACAAGGTATGTAGGGCTTTCGCTATACTTTTCGACATGACTAGAATTCGAACAAACGTTTATTGAATTGTTTCGTCAGATTCGAGTTATTTCACCTTCAACTCATAAAGATGCTTAGACCTGATCCTTTCTCATAGATTGATTACTTCAAAGAATATATATGAATTCTCGGTTTTCCCTTGTTCCTTGCTTAAAAAGAACTAGAGCCTTTTTACTTGTTCTCCCTTCGACGTTCATATAAATCATGAATAATGTTTGCTGAAAAGTAACACTTACTTCAAAGGTACTCATAATACATAACTCTCACGTTCTTAGTACTTGTTGGCTCGTAGTTGAAAATTAAATACTTTAGCGACAACCATGATAGTTGGGGAATAATGATGATAGGCCACTTTGACTCTTCTTAGAATACGTCTTTTAAGGTTAGTTTCGCATCGCACTTATATATATATATATTTACTTTCATTACCGAGCCACACTATAGTCGGCCGGGTATGACACCTATTGTGTAACCACTGATCAGTTGGGATTACCGAGCTTCACGTGGTTGGGTAGGATTCTACCGAGCCTTTATTATGATCGGGTATGTTATAGATATTATAGCCCCACAAAGGGATTTATTATTATATAATGTGATATATAATAAGTAGTGATAGTGAGCGACGATTCCACGAGCATACATTTATATTCATGTTGAATTTTAGTTTCCTATCGAGGCTAGTTTCAGAATTCAGGTTGTCTCTATATCTCTTCTCTTGTTAATTACAGTTTTCATGTTACACTTGTCGCCCTACATATTCAGTACATATTTCGTACTGACGCCTTTTTATGTGTTGTGTTCATGCCCACATGTTCGGAGATAGGGCAGCGTGCCTACTCAGTAGGACCCCTGGGATCAACGTTGGGTGTCACACTCCACTTCTTCGGAGTTGCTGATTATGAGTCCACAGGTGCTACTACATGTGTATATGTGTAGTTTTGGGTATGTCGGGGGCTTTGTCCCGTCCTGTTGAGATTGCCTTACACTCTTGGAGGCTTGCAGACTAGCGGTCATTGCATATATATTTTTTTGTATGGTCCTATCGGCCTTCTGGATAGCTGTTATACTGTTGTTGCAGCCTTGTTGGCCTAGGTTATATATATATATATATATATATATATATATATATATATAT
>ML374860.1:0-72451 GCA_005239525.1 Nicotiana knightiana
TACGATTGAGCTCTACCACACGATCTAGAGTAAGAAGAAAGAGTAACAATCCTAAATGCCCTGCAGTCTCTTGCTTATAAGTGTGGTGCACAACACACCCATAAACAAGACTCTACTAGACACGGCTCATAGACAAAACCCCTAGGACAGACTTGCTCCGATACCAAGTTTTTCACGACCCAAACTGGAGGATCATGACTAGCACCCGGGCCATACTTGCCGAGCACAAACGTACATTTTATCTAACCTTCTTATTATCTTTAAGGGATAACGAGATCAATATAAACGGTAGATATCGATCATGAACATACATCACATGGGATGACAAGATTTCTAAGAAACTACATAAAGGGTACGAGCTATAACACTGCCATGAAACACCATACAACAAAAATTAGCCAACAAGGCATACCAAACTATACATGAGTCGACACCTGTCTATGAGCCTCTAAAGGAGCATAAGTAATGCAACATAGCCAGCGCAGGGCCCCGACATACCCATAATATCTATAACAAAAATGCATACCAAGACCACGGCAAGTCCAGAGAAGGGATCTCGCCTATAACCGCTGAACTGGAAAGCCTATTGTGGTGGGGATCTTTGTCTACCTGTCTATTCGGGACCTGCAGCACGACATGCAGCGTCCACAAATAAAAGGACGTCAGTACAAATAAAGTACTGAGTACATAAGGCAGGAAAGCATAAATAAGAACAGTAATATAAAGAGAGATATAGGAGATACAACATGTAGCATATGAGTGCTTCTAAGAGACATTAACATGAAATGCATGATACATATATACACATAATCTTTTTAAACATCCGCCTCTGTGGGCATCATCACATCATAGAACATTCGCCTCTGTGGGAATCATCATCATCATATCATACCCGGCCACAAAAAGGACTCGGTAAACCCAACTGATCAGTGGTTGCACAATAGGCGCCATACCCGGCCGACTATAGCGCGGCTCAGTAGAGTAAAATATATACATATATAAAATGCATGCAGGACTCATTGGAATCATATTCTGAACATTTCAGAGCGACGTAAGGTCGATATTCTCCGTACACATCATTAGGGCTAACTCTTCATCGAGAATCTTATAAGAATCAGGATGTACCAACAACATTTATAACATAAGAATAAGAGAAGCAACCTTAACATCAATTGTTCCATAAGAAGGGAAACAATGTAAGTACTGCTAGCTTCTAAGAGTAGAGTATCTTTGGAAGCTCGTTCATTGCATTATGTACAATCGGAGTCGTGCAAAAGAAGGAAAGGGATAGCCTCACATACCTTGTATATANTTGCATTATGTACAATCGGAGTCATGCAAAAGAATAAAAGGGATAGACTCACATACCTTCTATATAATGCCCCAACCTCAAGCCACGCAAATTTCACAACTCCTTAATCTACAATAAGAGAAACGACACTGTCATTATCGTTTAAGCGTCATAACTATTATGTATCGACCACAACCTATTTTACGATGAAACGGACAGCACCTCCCCTATATATATGACTTCACACAAGTCAAAAAAATAACCAAACATCCCAAACAACATCAATAATAATCATATTGAGCCTCCCAAAACAGTCCACACACAACCTAATCACTTCACACATAAGACGACCCCCGTAGTCGTGTCAAACGACCTGCAAATGTTACAACGAACGACCAGATCAAAACCCTACATATATATGGTGTTTCTAAAAACTCTTCATCCTCCAAAACTCCACAAAAAATTAGTAAAACACGAAGCCCAAGAACAACACAAAACAGTCCACTACAAGTCAAATAACTCGAACTCACGGCTTCCGATCACCGTCTCGTGAGTTCTAACTATTAGGAAACATATTTATCAACCTTCCTTGATATTTAAACACTTAAATACATATATTAGACGTTTCTTAACTATGAATTAGCTTCCAAAACTCTAACTACAGAGAAAAAGGAGAGGCGGTATAATGACACTTACGTCGTAGGGATCGTTTTGATGTTATTGCTTCTCAATTTCTTGCCCGGAATGATAATCTTCTTTGAAACCCTAGAAGATAGCTTGGGGGTTATGTGTATGGTTGTTCTATGGTCGTTTTATGGTGAATAATTAAGAGAAAGCCGACCTAAGGTTTATATATATCAAGTTTGGAAAAGTAAAAGAGGTGCTAGCTTGGCACCCTAGGATTTGTCCATCTTCCGACGCTTATATCTTTTTATCCTGATGTCGTATGAAAAAATGGTTAAGAGCATTGGAAACTGAATTCCAAGAACTTCAATTTGGTATATTATATGTCCCAATAAGACCTGATATAGCACAAGAAATGTATTTCTCAAAAATCTCTAGTGATCCACCTACTTGTCACTTTTGATGTCTGCGCAGTCTCGCGAAATTGCAAATATCTCTCTACTCCTACGTCGTATCGATGAACGGTTTAATGCATTGGAAACTAGACTCATAGATATTAAACTTGGTTGGTAGATCATCCAATAATTCTTAGTATATTGGGAGAAATCTCAGTTACATTTGACCTAAGTTTAAGCACATTATGAGTGTAACTTGTGAAGACCTTTGCCGACTATTGTTCCACAACTTGCTTGACTTCAAAATGTAGAACACAACTATCATACGATAAAAATTAACTCATAGCATAACCTCCTTATCATGTAATAAACCATAGTCTCACCTTAAAGTACATGTTATAACATTCCAAACTCGACGACTTTCGACGAAACTTATTTTCTTCAATTGGTTTAGCTTCTAAGATTTCCAACCCTCTTGGTACTCGTTATTCATGATCTTAAATATTTGTAACCTCCAATGTAACATGATTAACTTACTTTATATTCCATCAAATATAATCTTATTTCTGAGCTTACATCAATTGACTTACGATGTACTCTCACGTACGAAAATATGGGGTGTAATAATTTGCAGATGACTTGAGCTATTAGACGGATTGTGTTATTATGGGCGTTGTGAGTTATTGGTTGTCTTGATCGTTGGCTTTGAGACTAAGTGGGGGAGTCTGTTAATGATAAGTTGATTACATGACTATGTGTTATATTGGTTTCAGTTCGAGGTATATTGGTAAACCAGTTATGACGTGCAGAGGTGGAGTCTGGGAATGACTCGAGTAACAGAAATTCTTTGATGCAGGTTGTAATGTACTCTTATGGGTAAATGGGTTCTATTGAATGATGGAGTGGTAATTGTAAAAAGGTGTAGTGTGTGCAGTGTATGAATTTGGTTGTGGCTTCAAGTGAGTGGATTACTTTCCTAGTATGTTAGTGTGCAAACGGGTCAGGTCGATTCTGTCTAATTGGTCAGTGTAATTGAGATTTACGTTGGAGGGTGTCAGGGCTTGTGGCATTTCTACATTTTCATGGACTCTACATATCATTATCAGGAAAGTGAAGGTAATAGCTTTAGATTCGCAGGAAGTCTCTTCAGGGTAAGTATTTTTGAATGTGGTACTTTTGGGGATATTTGAGAGAGTATTTGGCGGCTTATGAGCCTTAGACGGCATGGTTTTATGCTTGGGTCGCATGTGGTGAGTATTGCTTTAGAATTACGGTATTATGGCAAGAATAAGTATTAATTCAAAGGTAGGTCAGAAGGAACCTGGATAAATAGGACAACTTGGTAATAGGTCGGATCGGCACGATAAGGGATACAGTTAGTTCTTTGGGTGTTCATGAGGTAATGAGTTTTTACAGGTGTTTCATAGCAATGCTCTTGGGTTTTTCTAACCTGCGTAGCTGGTTGGGTTAGAAGGATTCAGTCCTGATAGTTTGGTGTTGTATCAATGGGATTCAGATAGTTCCGGATAGTTTTCTACCGATTAGAGATGTATATTTTCTACCGGCGTAAGGTGCAGGTGATGTATAGTGATTTTGCTTCTAAATGGGTCAATTGGAATGTTATTGGCTAGTTGGGTACGTAGTTGCTTGTGGCTCGGAAGGGATCATGAAGTTCCCATATTCACCATAAGATGGCATGGCATATGTGGTATGTCGTGTAGAGTCGATATTTGTATATGTGAGGTCAAGGTTCAGTTCTGGAAGGGAGGTCAAAACAAAATTTCTTAGACAGCATCGGCAGTTCCAGACGACTAGGTAGATGATAGCACTGTTGGGTGGCTTGATGAGGGTATACATTTCAGAAAGGTCATGTGTGGAGTTAAGGGTACTTCATTGGTACTTCGATGCTTTCTTGTTGGATTCGGCTGTTGATATTCAAGGTTGCTTGGTAACACGGAAGAATTATAGGGGTATTCCTCGTGGAATGATTGAGTATTTGGGATGTGTCATGTATTCGAGTGGTGGATTTGAGATCAGGTATAGTAATATGTGCGCTTTATGGACTTCGAGACTGAGAGTTCTCATAAACAGGTTATTTTGTGGTAGTAGACTGTGAAGATGCGAGCAAAGCTAGTCAAATGTTTGTATGTACCATGATTCAGTCATTGTGGACTTTTCGGTGAGTTATCTATCTGTTGTGGGTGACATTGATTCAGGGTTATTGGTAGGTCCGTATGAGTGCGTATTTCGCACCGGGTCGGAATTGCTGACTCCAAATTGCTATTGTTGAGGTATGTACCATTTGATTGTCAGTGAGTTTATTCATATTCTGGTGATCTATTAGTTACCCTTCGATGTTGCGAGGCGTGGTGATTGTTAGTTATATGTACTTATGGTGCAAAATTATTTGGGCCTTATAGCGGGATCTGAGTAAGGTAAGTAATTAGGTTGCGAGGTTGTGACGTATTGGATATGTTCTTTCTGATTCGTGTGGCATGGTATCATCCGATTTCCCTGTGGTTATGGCAATGCACTTTGAGTTCATGATGTCGAATGTCGAATGGTTATTGATTTTAGGCAAGGTGGTTTGAAATATTTCATGTGGACCAGCTTTTGGATGAGATCGCGCAGTGTAGCGGAGTTATGTAGGGGTATGACCTTTGGTATTGGATTCGTGTGTTTTGATTTTTATGATGTGTGCCAGGCTAGTAGCATGATGTTGTGATGGTAATTGTTAATGGCAGGATAGTCCTCTCGTGTGAATCTTTTATATAACTTGATTACATTGGGGTGTTACTATTGAGTGCACGAGTTGCACATATTATGGCTTCGAATTGTATCGATGTGTCATGTCATTAGAGTGGTCGTGTTAGATGACAAGAGTTCATTGGACCTAGAATGAATATTGTCAGAATTGTTTACAGCATAGCTGGAAGGATAAATATCGGGAATCGGCTTAGAAATCTGCTATAGTTCCTGTTTGGGAAGGGGGAGCTTCATATATGACTGATCGGACGAATGGTTGCTAGTTTTTGGGTGTTTCTTTCATCATCGGCAGTATATGAAAGTTTTAGAGCGAGGCATTTCTTGATAAGAGGTTATGTACTGGTATTGAGTTGTTCTGAGCAGCTATTGTGATTAGGCGTTATCGCTATGGGTGTTTGAGTCATGCGGTGTATTATGTGATTTCATCTGGGGTGCGTATATGGCTTGATTCAGCATGTTCAGACTTGTTCAGTTTTAGTTGTGGAATTTTGATCTTGTATATTATTTCAGAAGTGGGAATTTGGTTCTAAGGTTTATAGGTCAGGATTGGATTTCGAAATTTCAACTGTGTTGTGCTATTGGACCTATATGGGATAGGGTAACGTGGGATCACCCCCGAGTATGTGCATGGTAGCTATGTGGAAGTTTGATGGTGTTGGAGAACAACTCTTGGCACGTTCGAGGATGAACGTATGTTTAAGTGGGGGAGGATGTAACGACCCGGCCGGTCGTTCCGTGAGATTAGACCCGTTTCCCCCATTTCTACTTTATTATATGTCGCTCAGCTTCATTATGTTGCGTTAGATTGGTTGGCTTGGGTTCGGAGCGATTTTTGGAAAGAAATGATACACTTAGTCTCTTGACTTGGTTCAAAGGTTGGAGAAGTCAACCAGAAGTTGACTTATTGGTAAACGACCTCGGAATGTAGATTTTGTGGTTCGAATAACTTCGTTAGGTTATTTGGGACTTAGGAGTGTGCTCGGAATGTGGTTTTGATGTCCGGTGTAGAAATAGCCTTGAATTGGCGAAAGTTAGTTTTTGGGGATTTCCAGTCGGTAGTGGAAAATAGTCTATCGGGGTCAGAATGGAATTCCGGAAGTTGGAGCAGATTCGTAATGTCATTTTGGATATGTGTGCAAATTTTCAGGTTAATCGGAAGTGTTTTGGATGGTTTCGGCATCTTTGGTGGAATTTAGAAATTTCAAAGTTCATAGGCTTGAATTTGATGTGATTTTGGTGTTTTTGCATCATTTTTTGTGTATTGAAGGCTCGACTAAGTTTGAATAAGGTTATGGGATTTCTTGGTATTTTTGGTTGGGACCCCGAGGGGCTCGAGATTGATTTCAGATGGTTAACGAAGGTTTGGCCTTGGGAATTTGCAGCAAAGCTGCTGCTGGTGCCATTTTACTGGTGTGGCCGCACATGCGGATGGGGAGCCGCAGGTGCGAGGACCATGCGCAGATGCGGAGTTTGGCGGCTTGTGAAGGGGTCTCAAGTGCGGATGGGTGGTTGTACCTGCGGAAGCGCAAGTGCGAAGAAGTAGTCGCAGGTGCGGAAAAGGGAGACTTAGTCAAGTGCGCAGATGCGCACCTAGGACCGCAGGTGCGGATCTTCAGGTGCGCATAAGTGGCCGCAGGTGCGGAACCACTAGCCAGAGAGTATAAAAGGGTGCCTTCGTGAAATTTCACCCATTCTTCACCATTTGTGGACGGGTTTGGAGATTTGAGTAGTGTTTTTTAGAGGAAAATGAAGGTTATCGATTGGGTAAGTTACTTAGACCTCGTCTCTTGTGTTTGTGATGATTTTTCTACTGTTAATCATGAAATAGATAGGAATTTAGGGAGGAAAATGAGTAATTAGGGCTTGTGATTAAGAGACTTTAAAATGGGAATTTGAAGGGTCATTGGGACTCCGATTTAAGTGTTCTTGGTATGTATATAATCGTGGGAGGATGAGGATTCCCGTGGTGTAAATTTTATCGAATTTCGAGACGTGGGCCCAGGGGGCCGGATTTGGCCAATTTCGGGAATTGTGCCTAATTTTGATAGTTTTCGATTGGGGTTCGTCTCCCTAGCATATTTTGATATTATAGATCTAATTTGTGATAGACTCGGAGCATTTGGGAGCCGATTCGAGAAGCAAGAGCATCGCGGAGTAGTTTTCGGACCATTTTGAGGTAAGTAATGATTGTAACTCTAAACCTGAGGGTATGAAACCCCGGTATTTTTTATTGTTTTGGTAAATGAGGTAACGAGCATGCTAGGTGACGAGCGTGTGGGCGTGCACCAATAGGGATTGTGACTTGGTCCGTCCCGTAGCGACTATTAAGCTGCGTATTCGATTTGAAGCCTTACGACATCCTGTATTTTAGAAATTTACACTTGTTTATGCGCTATGAGCCATGTTTGGGGCCTCGTGCCGAGCTGTTTAGACCCTCAGAGGTATTTTTTACGCTATTCTCACAATATCCTGATAGAACATCTATGAACTCAGTCATGTTTACCACTTGTTGTTATTTTCACTGTTATCACACTGCTTTGAAACTCTGAGAGTATTTTGGGCTGAGTCCCGTTAGTTGAGATGAATTGCCCGAGTGGCATGTGAGGATAACTGAGTGAGGCCGAGCACCGAGTATGTGAGGATAGTTATGGATCGGGCTGCACGCCGCAGCAATATATATTTTATATATTACATATAGATCGGGTTGCACGCCGCTGCAATATAGATTATATATGGATCGGGCTGCACGTCGCAACAATATACATTATATATGGATCAGGTTGCATGCCGCAGCAATATATATATATATATATATATAACGCCGCAGCAATACATATATTGGATCGGGCTGCACGCCGCAGAAATATAGCGCTTGGGCTAAAGGAGCCCCTCCAGGAGTCTGTACACCCCAGTGAGCGTAGTCGACTATTGTATGGATCGGGTTGCACGCCGCAGCGTATGTTATATGGATCGGGCTGCAACGCCGCAACAATATATATTATATATATTATACATATATAATATATTATATATATATATATATATATATAATATATTATATATATATATATATATATATATTATGGATCGGGCTGCACGCCACAGCAATATACATTATATGTTGGATCTGGCTGCACGCCACAACAGTTGTTACCTGGTACCGGATGAGTGAGAGTGTTGAGTGTGAGCATTGACTTATCAGAGTAGAGTCACGAGTGACTAAGAGGCTTGCTCGAGAGGCTTTATTTGTGAGAGACACTGTGCCGAGTGGCTGATATTTCTATGAAACTACTGTTTTCACTATTCTTTACATTGATCCTCTTTGATAAATGTTGACCAATGTTTTATACAAGTTTAAACGGAAAAACTGGAGTATTGTGAAATCTTTGGTAAATGTGGACTCTTGACTTGATCTATTACCTTTACTGGTCCTTTTTTTATGAAACTATAAAGTTTAAATGATCGTCACTACACTCATATTTTTAGATACTTTGGTTACTTACTGAGTTGGTGTACTCACGGATCCTTGTGTACAGATTCACGTACCGGGGCAGAGTGATAGCTGAGCTACCCCATTTGGAGCATTGTTCGGAGATTGTGAAGTAGCTGCTCGACGTCCGCAGCCTACTCTTTCTCCTTCCTACTCTGTTATTTTACTTTACTTCCCAGACTTGTTGTAGTAGAGGATTTGTATTAGACTGTATCACCTCTTAGATGCTCAGAACGGTTGACTCCAGATGCTGGGGATGCGCTGAGATGTTCTAATTATTTTTATTATTTTGAAATGCTTAAGAAACATAATTATTATGAAAATTCGGATATTTGATGTATTAAATGGAAAATCATTCTATTATTTTCAATAAATTGGCTAGCCTAGTATCACGATAGGCGCCATCACTGCCAGTTTATTTGGGGTCGTTATACACTTAGAATGGGTTTTGAAAATATTTATGTCTAAATGCGAAAATATAAACTAATCAAGAAAGAAAATAAAATGATCAATGGTTACAAGCATGGATACAATGGGAATTACACTCAAGTAATGATCCAATGTGTATCATGATTTAATAAATATAAGCGAGTTTATGTTAATTAGCCTCGGGTAATAATTCTATATTAGCTTCTTCCGAAGAATAACAAGACTTCCTAATTGAATTATCCCTAAAACAATTAAGAGATTTAAGCACACCCGAATATGGCTACTAGTAGTTTAATCTTCTTCCTAGGTAGAATATATGAAGTGAGGGTTAAAGCCTCAAATTCTTGTTAATTAATCTTTCCCAACACCAAATTATCTTTCCCAAAATTAATTCAAAGTAAATGGGTGAGTATTAGGGTTAGCTAATCCCTTTGGAAACATTAAAGAACAAGAATAATTAAAGAAATAATAACTCACTTCAATATAAATAAAAATCGTTCAATACATAAGCACAACAAGATATTTAATCCATACTTTTAATATGTATATCCCCATAAACAAGATTCAAGCGTTGGAAAAAGTACTACACACTTAGATATATATACAAAGCAAGAAATGAAGAAATGAACATAAATGGGTAAGAAATTCTCAACCAAAAGCTTCAAATCTTCAAGACTCAAGTGTGTGTGTAAGAACCCTAGCTCCAAAACTTGTGTGCTCTTTTCAAGAGAGTGAAAATAAGCTAAAGATTGGCCAAATATCCAAAGATATCTTTCCAATAAGCTAGGTCGTGTATTAAATGGCTTGAGGGTCAAGAACGTGAAATTGCAGAACCGCCCAGTTTTTCTGGTCATTTCTTCTTCGCGTTCGTGATCATACCTTCGCCTTCACGAAGGTTTCTTTTCCTGCTACTTCGCGTTCGTGTTCTCTCCTTCACATTTGCGAAGGTTTATTCTCCTGCAGCTTTGCGTTTGGGAAGGGAAATTCGCTAGTCCATTGTTCATTTTAGCTCCTTTTTGACTCATTTTCACTTGGTTTCTTCGCGATCACTTCTAAATCACATAAAACCTATGAAATAGAAGTATATGACATTAAACACACGATTTATCAATCAAACATATAAAAAAACTAAGATTTAAAGACGAGATAAGTTGGTAAAATACCAACTTATCAAACCCCCAAACTTAAAATACATCAATATCATACCAACTTATCTCGTCTTTAAACTAAATAACTCCTTCCAAGTATTTAACTAAATAATACATCAATATCATACCAAGTCAAAAAGTCTCCTTTAAGCACAAACACATCACTTTAATTGGTTCCAACAATTCATCCAAGGCATATGAATCACCGACTACTTCTTAAGAATATGATTTCATTTCAAGTTCTCAAAAAACAAGTTAGTCAAAGTAGCAATCAAGTCATGGCGCTAAAGCTTCAAAATTTGTCTCTTCGCCAAAAATGACTTTTCTTTTGTTTATTCTTTTCAATTGCAAAATGGAATAAATTAACAACTCAAATCTCAATGTGCTCTCACAAGAAAGAGAAAATCCCACACTCATAAATTGAAATCAAAACATGAATGGGATGTCAAATAGAAAGAATTAGCTCTCTCACAAAGATGTTCAAATGCACCCAAGTAGTACTGTCACGACCCGATTTACCATCCGAAGTTGTCGTGATGGCACTTAGTCTCTACGATTAGGTAAGCCTACTATAAAGGAAAAATTTAAATAAAACACAAGCAATAAAGGGGATAAGGGCAATGACATAAATGATGTACTAGCCACTCGGCTCTTACAAAAATATAACTTCCCAAAACCCGGAATGTCACAGACAGTCACAAACTTCTAACACTACTGTAGCTCTAACAAAAACTGGAAAGTACATAAGAACATCTCCACAAGATAGAATGGAAGGAGACTCGGAGGATTTTGCGGACGCGGCAGAAATACCTTACAGCCTCCTAGAATCAGCAGCAGCGACTAACCTGTGGCTGATAGCTTGTACCTGGATTGCACATGAAAACATGTGCAGGAAAGGGCATGAGTACACCATATTTGGTACCCAGTAAGTGCCAAGCCTAACCCCAGTCAAGTAGTGACGAGGTCAGGTGAAGGCTCTATTGGACTTCTATATAAAATAATTTAAAATAGTACTAAGATAGGTAATGTATATGGTAAACAGTCTAAGAAAAACAATACAAGCTCTACAGTAAGGAAATTCCTCGGCTCAACACAATATGTATATCACAAAACAGAATCTCCCGAGATACCGTCCTATAGTCTCAAATGATTATGCGGTGCAGGGGAATCTCCCGGAATACGTCCGTAGTACCAAAATAAATATGCAGTACAGGGGGGATCTCCCAGAATACGTCCGTAGTCCCAAAGTAAATATTCAGTATAGGGGGATCTCCCAAAATACATTCGTAGCCCCAAAATAAATATGCAGTACAGGGGGATCTCCCGGAATACGTCCGTAGTCCTAATGTAAATATGCTATGTAGGAAGAAGGACAAGTATAACATCGAATTTACATAATCAATACCAATCACGGATAAGGAAAATAAAGGCTTAAATAGGCATGGCACACCAAAAATACGGTAGGCACTTAAGAACATAAGCATGCTTTCCTAATCTAGACTAAACAATACATCATGTGAGAGCAAGTTCATAGAAGAGAAAATAATTTATGTCTTAGTAAGGGAAAAAAGAGGCTTTTGAAATAACGGCCCGTGTACGTACTAGTCACCTCATGTACACGGAACCCACACAACATTTAGCATCAAATCACCTAAGGGGGAAGTCCCCAACACGAAATTAGGCAAGCCACTTACCTCGATTGCTCAATTCAACACGGAATCACGTTCTTGCCACGAGTACCAAACTCCAAATTGGCCGAATCTATTCAAATAAGTTTCATAATGTGAATAACACCACAAGCAACTAGTTTAATAAATAAATTTGAAGCTAAAGCGTGAAATTAGGGAAATCACCAAAAAAGTCCCACGGGCCCACGTCTCGGAATCGGGTAAAAGTTACTAATTCTGGACAACCGTTCACTCAAGACTCTAACCATAAAAAATCACTCGAATCAGATACCAAAATCTCGCTCAAAACTCAAAACTCTGTTTAAGAATTTTATCCAAATTTGCCGAATTTTTCACCCCAAATTCGAAATTAAAGGATGAATTTAAGCATAGATTCGTAGAAATTAGTCAAAACCGAGTAGGAATTACGTACCCAATTTTCCCAGGTGAAAATACCTACAAGAATCGCCTAATCCCGAGCTCTCAAGTCCAATCTGTGAAAAATGACTTCAACCCTCGATTTTGAACATTTTTATTCTGCCCAGATTTTCCTTAATCGCGATCGTGGAAGAACCATCACGATCGCGAAGAACAAATTTTGTGTCTCAAAATTTTACTCTACGCGAACGCGTAAAAACTCACAAGAACGCGTTGCACTACCCCTCAGACCCTATGCGAACGTGACTGGGCTCACGCAACCGCGAAGAGCAAAAGCTCAACTCCACAGTTGCCTCACTCTTTCTACGCGAATGCGGCCTAGCCAACGTGAACGCGATGACCAAGCTGCCTACTCTACGCGATCGCGTCCTTTTTCATGTGATCGCGATGCATTAATTCCTGACTGGCCTAAAATTGTCCTACACGATCGCGGACTCCCTCATGCGATCGCGATGAAGAAAAGCTGTTACACTCACACCAGAAAACTAGCAATCAATACAAGGTTAAAATGACCCGTAGAGCATCCGAAACACCCCCGAGACCCCTGGGACCTCAACCAAACGTACCAACCAGTCCTAATACCTCCTTCGAACTTTGTAGAGCCTTCAAACCACATCACATAATACCAAAATCACGAATACATGGATTCAAGCCTAAAAACTTAGGATTTTTTTCATAATCCACAATGATGCTGAAATATGCCAAAACTAGTCCGAATGACCTAAAATTTGAAACACATGTCACAAATGACACTACGGACCTACAGCCACTTTCAGAATCCCATTCCGAGCCCGATATCAAAATTTCACGTATCGGCCGAAATTCTAACTTTCACCAGTTCAAGCCTATATCTACTACAGACCTCGAAAACACATTCCGGATGCGCTCCTAACCCAAAATCCACTCAACGGAGCTAAAGGAGTCGACAGAATTCCATTGCAGATCTATCTTCACACAGTTCCAACTACGGTCCGATTTCTAAGGCTTAAACTCATAATTAGGGACTAAGTGTTCCAAAACTCTCTCAATTCCATAACTAATCACTCCGGCAAGTCCCAATAGATGAAACAAGCATGGGGAAAGCAGTTATTATGGGATCGGCACTCTAACTCTCAAAATGACCGTCCTGGTCGTTACATTCTCCCCCTCTTAAAATAATCGTTCGACCTCGAACGAGTATAAAGACATACCTGAAGTGGTGAAAAGATGAGGGTATTGGCTGCGCATATCCTGCTCGGTCTCCAAGTCGCCTCCTCGATCAGATAACCCCTCCACTTAACCTTTACTGATGCAATATCCTTCGACCAGAGCTTTCTGACCTGCCTATCCAAAACGGCTACTAGCTCCTCAACATGAGATAGATCCTTGTCCAACTGGACTGAACTGAAGTCCAACACATGAGTCGGATCGCCATAATACTTCCGGAGCATAGACACGTGGAATACCGGATGAACTCCTGCTAGGCTTGGAGGTAGGGCAAGCTCATAAGCAACCTCGCATTCGCGAATGGCATCTTCATCGCCCAGACCTATTTTTGTTTCTGGAATTATTTCAAATAGTTTTCTTTCATTGTTTTCTTGCTCATTTTTCAGTCAAATTTAGCACAGATCTCGCCCAAAATTTACAATAACAATCACACACTCACATTCAACCATCCTCAGCCAGCAAGCAACAACAATTCACACATAAGGTTGACATTTAAGACAAAAAAGTTTGAACCATATTCAAAAAACAACGATGGATGCTCTTCTATTGTTTCACACCAAAAAAAGAGGGAAGAGTTAAGAAACAAGAGAGAAAACCACATACCTTGCAAATGGCGCGGAAAATTGCAATGGACTTAAAGAATATGGGGAATTTGGTTTTTGGGGTTCAAGGAGTAGGAAGAAAGAGGGAATTAAGCGTTTGTTTCCAGTGTTTCTAGAAATTTTAAACTTACTTGACGGTACGCGTTCGTGATGATAGAGTCGCCTATGCGAAGAGTAAAAGCTGGCCAAACAGTCGCAAACGCGAGTAGCTCAATGCGAATGTGAAGCTTTAGAGAAATATATATTCATCGCGAATGCGTTAAGAAATAACGAACGCGAAGCTTTGTTTATGCAATTTCCAGCAGCTACTGATTTTTAGCTTCCGGTAACTCCGACCTGCTCAAATCAACTCCAAAAATTCTATGACTTGGCAGAATAGTCAAAAACAATATACTAAGCTATTCTAAAAAAGAAAATTTCAAAAAATGACAAAAAATTTTGAAAATGATGGGTTGCCTCCCGTCAAGCGTCGTATTTAATGTCGTGGCATGACGTGAATCAACTTTACCACTTTTCTCATCACTTGGATGATGTGAATTGGGAACCTAACTTTGAATCAAGATTCTGACCACGAGTAAAGGAGGGTGGTAAGTAGATGATCAATCCAAGCATTAATTTTTTCGTTTTGCATTTATTAGCTTTCTTTTTAGGGATGTCATTTATCATTATTGAAGATTCAAATTGCAAGACGTATGGACCTTTTCTTTCTTCTTTACACTCCCACATGGATTCACATGGTTCAATTCCCATATCACCATACAAGTCCAAAGTTGAAACATTCTTGGAATGAGATATCAAACTCCCAACTTGCAATTTTTTCCGGATTTTGGCATCCTCTTTTTCTGCCGAACTAGAGTCAACTTCAACCATATTTTTACTTACACCGGTTGACTCTAATTCTATATTTTTCTTGGCATCATCAACAAGCATGGAGTCGGTTGGCGGATGTTCAATTCTTGATTCCTCAAAATAAATCTCACTTTCTTCCACGAAGTTGTAATCTTCTTGACCTTTTTCTACACTCTCAAGTTGGTGGGCATAGTGAGCCTCAACCAATAATTTCATTTGTTCTTCCAAAGTGCGGATATTTTCATTATTTTGAGTCAAAACGTATTTCAAGTCCTCGAGTTCCAAGTTTTGCTTCTCCTCATTTTCAAGAATGACCTCCAACATGAACATCATTCTCTCGTTGAGAGTTCTTCTTGGTTTTGATCAAGTGCCAAAGAAGAATTTTCAGCTTCAACCTCTAAGGAAGGTTCTTGGCTATCATTCACTTCCGAGGCTTTTTGGACCTCTAGAGCTTCAAGAATTTCTCCCATTTGTAACTTCAACCTTTCAAGTACAAAATCATTTTGGAGACATTCCATCATGTGCTTGAACTCTCCATTTTGTCCATGCTCAATTTCTTCCAGTTCCATTTTTCTATACTTGTTATCACAATAAGTAGAATCATCATAGCTGGGTTTTGGAAATGGAAGGACAAATAATCACAATTCTTCCAATGGCTATTTTGACCACCACACTTATCACAAATACTCCACTCATGGTTTTGAGATTGTGCGCACAATCTATCCCCGGGAGAATTTAAATAATAATTCCATGAGTGTGGTCCTCCACAATAAGGACAGGGGTCATCAAAGTATAAACAACTGCCATCCGACCAATTTTCATTACATGATGCCATTTTTCAAAAAATACGAAAATAAATAGGAAACAAATAAGAAAATAAACAAAGATAAGAAAAATAATTACACAAATATTCACAAATTAAGACTAAAGTACGTATGCTTATTTTTCAAACAACCTAAATACGTGTAACGACCCAGCCGATCATTTCGTGAGATTAGCTCTGTTTCCCCCATTTCTGCTTTATCATATGTTGCTTAGCCTGTTTTTGTTGTGTTGAGTTGAATGGTTTGGGTTCGGAGTGGTCGTGGTGAGAATTGAGACACTTAGTCTCTTAAAGTAGCCTAATAGTTGAAAAAGTCAACTGAGAGTTGACTTATTAGTAAACAACATCGAAATGCGGATTTTATGGCTCATATAGCTTCGTTAGGTGATTTGGTACTTAGGAGTGCGTTTGGAATGAAGTTTCGATGTCCGGTGTAGAATTAGGCTTGAATTGGCAAAAGTTAGTTTTTGGCGATTTCTGGTCGGCTGTGAAAAATAGGCTATCGGGTCGGAATGGAACTCTGACAGTTGGAGAAGGGTTGTAATAACATTTTGGATATGTGTGCAAATTTTCAAGTCAATCGGATGTGTTTTGGTTGGTTTCGGCATCATTGGCGAAATTTAGAAGTTTCAAAGTTCATAGGCTTGAATTTGATGTAATTTTGGTGTTTTCCTGTTGTTTTTGGTGTTTCGAAGGATTGACTAAGTTTAAATGATGCTATGGGGTATGTTGGTATGTTTGGTTGGGGCCCCGAGGGGCTCGGGATTGATTTCGGATGGTTGGCGGAGGTTTGAACTTAGGAAAATTGCAGCAAAAAGCGGCTGGTGTTAATCTTCTGGTGTGGCCGCACCTGCGGATGGGCAGCCGCAGGTGCGAAGGTCCAGGCGCATGTGCGAAAAGAGGCTAGGCAGGAGGAGTCCGCAGGTGCGAAGAGTTGGCCGCACCTGCGAAGCCGCATGTGCAGAAAAGGGACTGCAGGTGCAAAAATTGGACTGTTAGTGGGTTTTCGCAGGTGCGCACCTGGGACCGCAGGTGCGGATTAACTGGACAGAAAAGTATAAAAAAATACCTTCGCGAAATTTTGGTTATTCTTCCATTATTGCATGCAGGTGGACTTCGAGAGTCTTCAGTGGAGGTAAGTTCCCGGACTATATAACTCGTTTCTATGCTATTTTGTTTCGGATTAGGATTGTAATTTAAAGAATTAAAGTGGAAAAAGTTGGGAAAAATAGGGACGAAGATTGAAAATTCGTTTGGTTATTTGAGTGGGCAATTATGGTCCGATTGTGGAGTTTTTGGGATGTATAGAATCATGGGGGGATGAGGATTCTAGTGATGTAAATTTTATCGAATTCCGAGACGTGGGTTCGGGGCTCGAGTTTGGCCGAATTTCAAGAATTGTGTTAAAAATGTATATCTTTCGATTGGGTTTTGTTCCGTTAGCGTGTATTGATGATGTTAATCAGATTTTGGTTAGATTCGGAGCTTTTGGGAGCCTATTCGAGGGGCAAGCGCATCGCGGAGCAGCTGTTGGGCTGTTTTGAGGTAAGTAACGCTTGTAACTCTAAACCTGAGGGTATGACACCCCATTATCTGTTATTGTGTTGATAAATGAGGTGACGCACATGCTAGGTGACGAGCGTGGGGGCGTGCACCGATAGGGATTGGGACTTGGTCCGTCCCGTAGTGATTATTAAGCCGCGTATTTGATTTGAAACCTTATGATATCCTGTATTTTAGAAATTTATACTTGTATATGGGCTGCGATTCATAATTGGGGCCTTGTGCCGACCTGTTTAGACCCTTAGGGGTATTTTCCATGATTGGGGCCTTCTGCCGACATGTTTAGACCCATAGGGGGTACTTTTACACTATTCTACCACTATCATGTTAGTAATTTGTAAACTCAGTCATGTTTCCTACTTGCTATTATTTTCAGTATTATCACACAGCTTTGAAAACTCTGAAAAGTATTTGGGGCTGAGCCCCGTGAGTTGACATAAATTGCCCAAGTGGCTTGTGAGGGTGACTGAGTCAGGCCGAGAGTCGAGTATGTGAGGATAGCTATGGATCGGACTGCACGCCGCAGCAGTATATATATGTTAGGCCAGGCGCCGGGTATGTGAGGATAGTTATGGGACGGGCTGCATGCCGCAGCAATATATGTGTTATATACTATATGTGGGTCGGGCTGCGCGTCGCAGCAATATAGATTTTATATATATGGATCGGGTTGCACGCCACATCAATATATGTTATATATATGGATCGGCTGCACGCCGTAGTAGTACACATATTGGATCGGGCTGCACGCCGCAGCAGATATAGCACTTGGGTTGAAGGAGCCTCTCCAGGAGTCTGTACACCCCCAGTGAGTGCAGTCGACTATTATATGGATCGGGTTGCACGCCGCAGTATTATATATATATATATATATATATATATATGTAAGTATAAATATAGTGGAACGGACTGCTCGCCGCAGCAGTTGTGTGTGTGTTCATGGTACTTACTGATTACGAGTGTTAAGTGAGAGCATGAGATACTGATAGTGGAGTCACAAGTGACTGAGAGTCTTTCCCGAGAGGCTTTATTGTGAGTGATAGTGTGCCCAAGGGGCTTATATTTTATGAAAATCCTATTTTCACTCTTCTTTACACTGAGCCTCTGATAATAAATGTTGGATAAAAGTTTTCATACGAGATTTTTAAATGAAAATCGGGGTTTTATGAAATATTCGGAATTGTAGATTTCTGACTTGATTTGATCATTTCCACTGTTATTCATTATATGGATTTATATGATTTAAATGGCTCGTCACTACACTCAAGTTTTTAGTTACATTGATTACTTACTGAGTTGGCGTACTCACGTTACTCCCTACACCTCTGTGTGCAGATCCAGGTACCGGACCATCCCACTAGATGATTTCCGGACGAGCTTGGAGTTGTTCGAGGGTTGAGGTAGCTGCTCAGTGTCCCCAGCTCACCTCTTTCTTTCCCTCAGATTGTAGTTTCTTTTGGTCTTTTGTACCTCAGACATTGTTGTAGCAAGTCACTATTGTACATTGTATTTTCAGTCTTAGATGCTCATGGTAGTTGACACCGGGTTTAGGGAAAGTGTGTATTTGTTTGTCTCTTTCTGATATTTTAAAATCTACTAAATTTTGGTGAAATTATGGGATATATTGATAATCTGAAATGGTTGGCTAGCCTAGTTCCATGATAGGCGCCATCACGGCCGGCTTAGGATTTGGGGTCGTGACAATACGGCAAATTATTCCCCGTAACAGCTCCAATAATGATGATGTCCAAATCCACTACTAAAAATTAAATGGACACAGTCGCATGCAATATAATTTACCCAACTATGAGTCGGGGTCGAATCCCGTAGAGAACAATATGTACGCGATTAGGTATGTAAGAGAATTATCACTTGTTATTCAATGCCAAAAACTTAGAATGGTTTTTGAAAATATTTATGTCTAAATGAGCAAATCTAAACTAACCTAGAAAGCAAATAAAATGATCAATAGCTACAAGTATCGATGCAATGGGAATTACACACAATTAGCGATCCAATGTATTTTACGATTTTACAAATATGAGAGAGTTTATCTTAATTAGCCTCTGGTAATAATTCTATGTTAGCTTCTTTCGTAGACTAACAAGACTTTCTAATTGAATTATCCCTAAAAAATTAAGAAATTAAGCACACCCGAATATGGCTACAATTAGTTCAATCCTACCTACCCTAGGTAGAATCTATAAAGTGAGGGTTAATGCCTCAAGTTCTTGTTAATAAATTTTTCCCAACCCCAAATTATCTTTGCCAAAATCGATTCGAAGTAAATGGGTGAATCCTAGGGTTAGCTACTCCCTTTGGAGATATTAAAGAACAAGAATAATTAAAGAAACAATAATTCATTTCAGTATAAATAAAAATCGTTCAATACATAAGCACAACAAGATATTTAATCCAAACTTTAAATATAAATATTCCCATAAACAAGATTCAAGTGTTGGAAAAAATACTACACAATTAGATATACAATACAAAGCAAGAAAATAAAGAAATGAACATAAATAGGTAAACAATTCTCAATCAAAATCTTAAAATATTCAAGACCAAAGTGTGTGTGTAAGAACCCTAGCTCCAAAACTTGTGTTCTCTAGTCAAGAGACTGAAAATAAGCCAAAGACATGCCAAAGATGACAACGATGCCAAAAATATCCTTCCAATAAGCTAGGCCGTGTATTAAATGGCTTGGGGGGTCAAAAACGTGAAATTCCATAACTGCCAAGTTTTTTCGCTCATTTCTTCTTCGCGTTCGCAATCATACCTTCGCGTTCGCGATCATACCTTTGTGTTCGCGAAGGTTTCTTTTCCTGTTGCTTCGCGTTCGCGATCTCTCCTTCGCGTTCATGAAGGTTTGTTCTCCTGCTGCTTTGCGTTCGCATTTCTCCTTCGCAATCGCAAAGGGTAGTTCACTGGGCAGGTTTCCATTTTTCAATTAAGCACCCTTTTGACTCGTTTTAACTTGGTTTCTTCGCAATCACTTGTAAATGACACAAAAACCTGTAAAATAGAAGTAAATGACATTAAACACACAATTTTATCAATTAAACATAGCAAAAATCTAAGATTAAGGACGAGACAAGTTGGTAAAATAACCACTTATCAATTTGTATCTCAAGTCTCTGCCAAGAATTGGATTCGAGAAAATCTACGGAATGCCACTAGCACCCACTCTAAAATCTGCATAAGAAGTGCAGAGTGTAGTATAAGTACATCCGACCCCATGTAGTTTGTAAGTGTCGAGACTAACCTCAACGAAGTAGTGACGAGGCAAGGATGGGTCACTTACAATAACCTGTATGCAGTAATAATAATAATAACAGGGGAGAAAAAATAGAAAATGAAAGCAAAGCAGTTAATTTATGAAAACAAACTCAATCCTCGCAGTCATAGAACCCAGAATAACAGATCTCATATTTTCATATAAGAATGCGAAGAACCAAACACAATAAAAACAATGAGTATAACACACACAATCAGTTCCGGCGCGCAACCCGATCCCACCGTACACACACAATCCTCCCTTATTTCACCATAGCATCATTTATCAAAATCAAGAATCACGTGTACAATTTGTTACGGCACACAACTCGATCGCACCATATCATCATAATCAATGTCATAATCCTTCCTTATTACACCATATTTGCTTACCTTGAAAATGGTATAAACAATTATACTTGATTTTGTGGTTCTAAAAATATGTGATTTGTCTTTATAATAGTTATTAGATAGGAAGTGCTAAGTGTGAGTTAGAAAAATAAGATATGCAAACTGATGTTGTCACAGAGTTGGGCCTCGAGCTGGCTTAAACATCGGGGCCTCGAGGTCTAGCTAGGGCAGTTAATAATGAACGATCGATGAAGAAACAATGGTATTGGGGGCCTCGAGGATAGCCTTTTACGGCTAATGATGGGCAATAAATGAAGAACAATAAATGAAGAGCAATAAATCTATAGAGCAATTGTTGAGCACATTTAATCAAGAAAAGCAGAAAATGTTCTATTGTTATTCAATATTCATGTCCGTTACAAAAATGACAGGGGTCCCCTTTATGTAGGAGGAGGGAGTCCCAACATAGTACATGTATAATTATCACAAGGAAATGCTACTGGTACAGTTGTATAACGGCTCAGTACGGACTTGTACTATTTTTGCAGACCTTGTCAGCTCTAACCATAGGCCCTTGGGAATTTTCCGCCTTTCCATGACGGTCGTTGATTTTTCATACTGCCTCAAGGTATACTGAGATGAGTCCCCGATATGCTCACTCGAGGCATGCACCTTGAGGTCAAACTTCATTTTCTACTTCGCCCCGCCTCGAGGTCGGGCTTGGCATGCTTCGGATACCTCAATATCGGAGTCCCCGATATCGACCGTATACAGATAACCCCCGCATTTCTTAGAATGAAATGATAAGAAACAATTTTGAATTCTTGCCTCTTCGATACCGTCGTTGTGACGTCAACCACATGAGATAATTAAATGATGTGGCAGAAAGGTTATACAGAGGTCTTGTCAACACGGTTCTCGAAAAGCCCACGAACCGTCATTGGTCGCCCTTTCAACTCCTTCAACATGCTTGGATTCCATTATGGTCTTAGTTACCATAGCTAACCTGGTATGGATCCTTTCTTTCTTTATCGGGAACACGATCAATCCCAAAAAGCAGACCATAAACACAAACGCTCGGCGATGGACGTGTCTCAGAGAGGTGATAGCAAACTCGTCATGGTAGGTACGATATGATTTGCTATAGCCATACCATTCGTACATGTAATCAAAAGGAATGTACGAATCCTCCAGACATACCAAATCCACGTCCTTTTTTAGACCCATTATTTTGAGGAAACGTCTTCCTGTGCGGTTCTATGGCATTAGCAAACCCGGTGTTTCCCATACTAGGTTAGCCAACCCTCCTATCTCTTCTATCAACGGTGCCATTTTGATGCTCCTAAAGTGGAACAATGACCTTTCGCGGATCCTAGAATAAGGTAGCAACCTCTACTATCATTTTGTTAGGATGGATTTCCAGAAGTGATGGTAGATTACCCAAATGTTTCCTGGCGATAGCTTTGTCGCTAGAGTGTAATTCCTCCCACCAACTCAGCAATTTTGGGTGAATGTTGGAGACCATGCCGAATCTAGGGACTTCGTGCCTCATTTTTTTTTCTGCAAAACAAATAGGTTAGGCCTTTACCCCCCCCCCACCGGACTCGACTATTTAACGTCAATAATTAGCAAGAAACATTTAGTTCTCCAAGTAAATGCATAGAACGTGAGGGTGTCCGTTTGGGTTCAGGGAAACCCAGTGGACTTTTGGATAAGGCTATCTTAAAAGCTATCATGCGGACAACACTTTAGCTTTGACTAGGTTTGACCATGATGCATGTAACAGTTCGACACAGTAAGGTTTCTATGTGGTTTTAGACTGGCACCTTCGAGCGGACAACTCAAAGGGGAAAGGCACGGAATCGTCGACTGCACCGCTGATCGACTGATTTTACCGCTAATAAGCCTTTCCGAAGTTAGGGGTTAATAATATAGGAAAAGCGCAACCATTCATCAAGTGTTTCTATAGTATTTTGTTTGGCACGAGTGGAGTATGAATGTCGAACATGATTTATGCCATAAGTATTTAAAACAAGTTGTCACGTATTTGCACGTTAAAAAAAGTGGTAAAAATAGTAATAACGATTTAAAGCAGTTACAAAAAGGAAACAACGAGACATGTTAGTTATGTTTTTGAAAAATTAAATACTCTAAGTAAAGAATTAATTCGCATGCAAAGGGAATAGGAAAGGATGCAAGTAAAAAATAAAGGCATAAATTCACTAAACAATTCGAAATGGTAAAAGCCTTTAATCCTCAGCAGAGTCGCCATGTTGTCGCGCCCCCTTTTTATTTCCCCTCGCAGAGATTGGGTTCTTGACATTTTTGGACAAACTCCTTTGGAAGGAAGAAGTTAAAGGAAGACTCGCCACCTAACGATTTTATGGTGCGTTAGGGCACCTGAGTAGTTAACTCATGAACTAGTTTGCATTACCAGAGATTGGGTAAGGGCTTGAAGTTATCCTAAGGGGACGGTGTTAGGCACCCCTCAGGATCCACAATTGTGGGTCCCGACCAAATGGTTTCGTGAATTCAAACAATAAGCAAATAACAAGCAAGGCTCACATAAGAGGGGATTTCAAACAGGTACTAGGCGGAACCCCTAGGTTTAAAGGACAAATTCTAAGCGACAAATAAAACATTTAGGACTGCAAGTATAGGGGACACACAGGAGCAGATATGGGGTTCATGAATCCTCCACAAATTGGTACACATAACTAGCACGAATCAAACACATAGAGGTCTTTGCATTTTTAGAACCTAGGACAGGATGTCTAAGTGAGAATACAGTAATGGGGCAGTCTGATTACTGAGTTTTAGAAGAAATCTTTTTACCAGTTCTAGACTATGAATTATGATCTATAATTAATCAAATAATACAAATAGACAGTTTTTCAGTTTTAATAAACTTAATGCCTAAGGCTTGCCTAGGCGGGTTTAACAAACTCTAGTTATCCTGTTTAGACTTGATCATGGTAAAGGAGTGAGTATTTAACTAGTGTGAATGCAGTGTCCTACAAAACAGGATATCTAAATACATGATGCAAACCTACGCATGCTTTTCTAAATGCACAAACGTTTTCAGAAATCAGAATCTATTATTATTTTAAGGCGGAATTCACTTATTAACACATCTTTTGACTTGAAGCAGGAAATACAGAAGCATAGTTAAATTATTAAACCTAGCACATGATTTCTAATGCAAATAGCAGTATGTGCTTAACACATGAATTGGGCATAGGTAATATGAGCATGCTGAGAATACATTCCCAGGGTAACATGATCTCTAATGCAAATATTGACAATTAATGTTTGTAACCTAAAACAGGATTTCTAAGTGAGGCATGAGTATGGAAAAAATGCTAAGATAAACGGGCCTAAAACATGTTTTCTAATGCATGCATGTCAAGTATTCCTAAGCATGGTAACTATGCACACATATACAAAATAAATCTTATAGCATGGTTTCTACCCATAATTATACTAAGCGTGCACAAACCCGCCCATTTCACTATCCAGCCCATAACTGTTTTTTACAATTAATCATTATAGACCAACCTTGCACAAACTCCATAAATAAGGAAATTAAAAAGTTACATTATAGAAGGTCTAATAGTAGGCCCAAGTCCTCAGATCCAACAATGCCTTATGCCATGACCTTTTGTAGCCCAGGTGCGTCAGAGTTCCTAAGGATCTCAGAAGACCCCAGGCAGTGCTCACACCCAAGTACCCTAGCCAGGAATGAGTAAGTGCAGTGTGGAATGCCAGCCTTGTGTGTCAGAGTTCAATGGGTACTCAAATGGGCCCCAAGGCAGTGCTCACACGAAGGGGGCAGAACTTAGAGCTAAGAGTAGTGAGATGTGCCTATAGTTTAGAAAAGAGTTGAGTTTGAAAAGTAGCTTTTAGAAATAGCTGTTTTGAAAAATATCTTCAGAAATCAACATGAGAGTTTGTTTTATGAAAAATTGGTTTGCAGAAGAAAGAAACAAGACAATCAGCAACCCAGAACATACATGGCTTAGGAAGCAAACACAAATAGGGATAAGGGGACTGGGGGACAAATAAGTCGCATAGTAGAGGAAAACTTGCACACAAATAGTCCTTAGGCTAGTGCTATATGGTTTAAACAATCACATCCTAGTTATCACATAATGTTCATGCCAGGAATCTAAAAGCATCAGATTGAGGGGTGTCAAACAACGTCACATATTAGGTCCAGGATTAGGATTTACATAATAAGTAAGTATTAGGGGGTGCATGCTCATAGTTTTGGGAGTCAGGCAGATTCATGATGGAAACATATAAGGGATAGCAATAGACATGTTAGACTAAAGGGAAAGGGGAATCACATAGGCAAGTAGACATGCTGAACACAGAAACATGTTGAGTTGGATGCTATAAACTTAAACTAGAAACATACCAGTTAGAAATAAGAATAGAACAGCAAGGTGCATAAAAGTAGAGCAACATGACAGTGGTATGCAGAGCAATAGAGCGACAATAAGTTGTTCAGTCTTGGATTTCAGCCGACTGTGTAGCCAAAAGAACAAGAGAGAATATGCAGCAAAGCAAGTGAGAGTTCAGAGCAATATCAGTATTGTTTGTGTGTGTATTCGTGTATCTATTGGGTTTTTTTTATGCTAAAGAGAGTAGGGTGTTTTATAATTCTGAAAACGAGTAAAGAAAATAAGGTAAGGAATAATTAGTCTAACATAATTATAGAAATAATAACCAATCAGTGTCAATTAAAGGCCTCGACTCCCTTTAATTAGGGATTCAAGTCCAAACGGGCCAATCAGAGTTAAATCAGGGAAAGGAATCAAATAGAGTGATCTTACCATAACGGGGGTAGTAAAAGCATGGAGTGTGTAATAAAGACCAAGTTCATAACACGTAATTAAGGAAAGTACACACTGATAGCATATTCACAAAACAAAGTATGGGTTTAATTCTAGAAATTAGTCGAGGGAATCTCGACTGTAATTGAAATCACAGGGAATCAGGCACAATCAAGGAAAGTGTCACACAATCAAGGGAAACAATTCAAAAAACTAGTACAGAACATACAGAATCATAGGTTCGAAGAAAACATTACAGAGTCAATAGAGGGTATCAGGAACCCTAACCATGAATTAAAGTAAGAAACATAGAGCACATAGAGAGCCTAGAAGAAATATACAGATTGGCTAAACATAGCAAACAAGACGGACTAAAAACCTAAAAAAATGGGGTTTTTTGTAAGAAGCTTTGAATCAAAAAGCATTAACAAAGAAAAACATAGAATAACATTAAAGTAGAAGTAAAGTAAAATCGATTTTGAAAGGGGTTTGTGAAACCCTAGTTTTAAAAATTGAAAGATCGTTTAAAGATGAAAGTTTCCAGAGAAAAACATAGAAAGAAACTTTGGAATACTATAGATCTAAAGTGGATCTAGAATAAATCGAAAGATATAGGGTTAGGGTTTCGTGGAACCCAAAGAAGTAAGAAGAACCTCAAAGACGGCACCGGCCTAAGCCGGAACAGGTTGTAAACTTACTCAAACGGCCGGGGAGGCCAGAAAGTGGCATGGGACCATGGGAGATGAGTTGGACCGCTCCAGGTTCGTTTGAGAGCCCCAGAGCATCACTGGACTGGTGCAAAGTGAACAAATAACCATGAGACGATGAGGAGCCATGGTTTCAGGTGAGAGAACCAGTCGGAGAAGATGACCGGACTCCATTGGAGAAGGGAAGCAAAGGAGACTTCTAGAGAGAACTAGAGAGTAACAGAGAGAGATAGAGAGATAGAGAGAGAGTGAGTGTTATAGAATGAGGGGTCGGAGGGGGGGTAGTGATTAGGTTTAATTATGGTAACAATGATCTGGACCGTTGATCTCATTTGATCAACGATTCAGATCAAGTGTGGGGTTGGGCCGGGTTATTTGTGGGTTTTGGGCTGGGTTAGAGAGTGAGTTTTGGGTCAGGTAGGGTTGGGTTAAGGGTTGGCTAAAATTTAAATAAAAAATTTGTTAAACGTTAAATACCCAATTAAATAAGGTAATTAATTAATAAAATAGCTAATAATTGTGTAAAAAATAAATTGAGACCAAATAAATGAAATTAAGGTGATTGACTAAGATATAAAAATTATAAATTATCACTCATTGATTTTAAAATGGTATAAATGCACATGTGTGCTATAATTGCAAAACTGTTGAAATTAACCAAATGATGCCAATTTTCGCTAATTTGTGAAATAATAAAATCCTAGGGGAATTAAATAGGATATAAATAACATTTTGAGTAAGAGAATAATTTGAAATTATATCATTTATGAATAATTATGGAATATAAAGTATTAAATAAACAGGAAAATGATTTGATAAAAATACGAAAAACTGTGAGAAAATACCAGTTACTGTAAGGAGTGATTTTGAAAGTATATATACAAGTTCTAAAATAATTTGAAGAAAAATTGGGTATCAACAGGTGGATGAGCCGATTCGTTCGAGACAGGACTTCGAACCTCATCCTTGCCGAAAAGATGCCATTCCCTGAGGAATGGAACATGAGACGTTAGTGTCGTTACACCGAGCATGTTTTATCATCTAAATGTCCTTTTATCCCCTTTTGAACTGGTTCCTTTCTTTTTTGAATTGATTCTCTTTTGGTTGCGTAGCCACTGTGTGGTTTCCAGGCGCAGTCAAGGACCTCCCGGGCTGGGTTAAACTCTTAGACTCCACCTCCTCATATGACAAGCGCATTTGGCGTGATTTGGCCAAGACTCGATAGAGGCCAAAAATTATGGTACACCCTCACTACTATCACTTCTAAATTTCTTATAAATTAATTTCTTGGCGGTATGTTGATATTTTATGCTTGTGTAGGCCTCGGGAAAGCCATTTCAATGAAGTTGCCTCCTCCTGACAAAGACAAAAAGAGAAAGAGGGCGAAGTCGGCGGAGTCCCTGAAACCAAAGAGAACTAAGGCTCGAAAGCCTAGGGTCAATGCAACGGTCCTAACCCCGGCAGCTGTTGAGAGTCTTCATGCTGAAGACGAAGGCGATGACGGCTGCCCACTGGTACTTAGGACAAAATGAAGTGATAATCCTTCGAAGGGTGCCGGGTAGAAGACTGTCGAGTCAGAGGTGGTCGATGTTGTCCCACCTCGGATTAAGGAGACCCTCAAGGAGGGTTTGGATGCAGTCCCCGAGCCGATCATTGAACATGATACAACTTGTGCCGATGAGCACTTGATTGGCGAATTCAGAGGACCCAGCTCTGGGACTCTTCGAGAGCGAGAGGAAGCCCTGATAGAGGTTGACGCCATAGGCGATCTTCAATTAGGCCCCTCGTTTTCCCAAGGGCAAATACGGGATGCCCACAACAGGGAGACTCCCGATGCGGGGGCATCCCAAAGAGAGAATGATGCATTTGGAGATATTTTTACCGGTGTTAAAGAGGATGATGATCTCGAAGCCCCAGTCATTCTCGAGGTGGCTGGGAAACTCCAAAAACATGTGATTTTTGACACAGCCTTTGTGCCTTGAGTTCTGATCCTTATTTTTCTAACTTCTTTCGTTCGTTCTATAGGTCACATTGATGTACGGCCAGGCCTTCTCTAAGTTATGAGATGAACTGACGCATTGTGAGGAGGATTTTGAGAATCTCACTTCGGAGTCAAATGAGCTAAAACCTCTATACGCCTAAAGGGGGGAGGAGCTGAACAATCTATGAGCGAGCTCGGAGGAAGTGCTCCAAGAGCAGGCCAACTTCGACGAGCATGTAGTTTGGCATTCGTGAGCTTGCCCTTTGTTTTCATAACTTGGTTTTTATTACTTTGACTCGGCACTTTCATATTGAGCGAAAGGATGCCCTAGCGGGGTAGCTTCGGGAAAAGATTGCTGCCAAAGATGCCGAGATTCTTTAGCTGAAGCGGCATAAGGATAGCATGGTCTCAGAGAGGGAGACTCTTTGAGAGGAGCTGGCCTCGACTCAGAGTCTTCTTCAAGTCGCTAAAGAGGAGGCTCACAAATTTATGGCACTTCATGCTGAGTCGACTTCCGTGTTAACCACGGCCAAGTCTGAAGTCAATGCACTCATATTCTCGTATAGGGAAGATGTTACCGCAGTAGATACTCGAGCCAGGGAGATATCTGAAGAGGCCGAGCTCAGACTGGCTCGCACCCTTGCACATGCTCGATTAGAAGACTGGAGGCAGGCCTTTGAGGAAGTGCACGCCAAGGGTTTCGATCTCTCTGTCGAGATTGAAGAAGAGAAGGCCTTGGAAGAGGAGTTAGCAGCTCCGACCACTTCGGATGTGGGCTCTGCAAGTGGCTCGGGGAGTAGCAAAGATGAAGACTAGGCCACATTTGCTCTTTTTACTCCTTCTTCTTTTGTATGCAGGCTCCACGTGGGAGTTTTGTAAATGCAGTTTTGTAAATATATTTTTGGAATGGAAAGGATTCTCTCGAACTTGAATTTAACTCCTTCGAGCCTGGTCCTGGAGTAACAGAGACCTTTGGGATCGGGTTGTTCTAACTTCAATCGCAGACCTTACCTAGGTCAGGTTGGTAAGGAATCGATTAGAGTCCTCGATCCTTCGAACACTGTGCGGTGACGTCATTCCTATGAGATGATCGTGAAGTGAGCGAAGTGGCCTCGTCAGTACATTTCCCCAAAATCCATAATTGCTTTGGCAGAGCTGATTGTCTATCAAAGTTAATGAATAATTGCCGCTCTTCTTATATATACTTGAGTTCCTTTCATTGAGGGCTTTGCCGCTTTGTGCAACTACCTTTTTCTACAGAGTTCCTTTTTTGCGCTAGTTCTAGTGCCGCATCAGATCAAAGCTTTTGCCTGAGTTTTCATCTTCCCTTTCTTTATTTGAAGGAATCATGGCTACCATGCCCAAATTCGCTCACCAAAAAGAGGGAAGTCCCACCTCTTCTTCCCGCTCGGCCGGTGGTACACCGCCGGCGTTAGGCAAGCTAACTTCGAACTGTTTCGTCTCAATGAAAGACTTCACGATAGAGAAACCTCTCGACGTTATGGGCCATCGAGAACATGCATCGAGGTTCATTCGATAAATAGAAAAGAGATACCTCGAGGCTGTGAGGAGAGACTGCAGATGGGGGGAGAAGGTAATGTTGCAGATACCCTCCCGGGAAGAGGATATTATAGCCCACGTAGAGGGTTTTCTGAACATGTACACGTACCCTTTTATGTTGATTCCTCTTGACCGACTCGTGCTCGAATTCTGTCAAAGGTATCGATTTACCTTGCTTCAGATCCATCCGTCTTTCTGGAGGATCGTGCTGATGATGATATTTTTCGCTGAAAAGGCCGAGCTCGAGTTCACTCTTAGTCACCTCATGAGGTTGTATCAGCATCTTCATTACCGAGGTCTCATTACTCTATGAAGCCGATCCACCAAGACCTTTATTGCCAGCGATGATGAGGACGGGTATTGAGGGTGGATGAGACAGTTTGTTCGATCAAGGACAACTGACATCATTCCTACAGAGTTCCTGCCATTCCCCGAGAAATGGAATTTCAAACGTAAGTAATATGCTGTAATTTATCATTTTTGCTCTCGGTGGAGCCTGAATCCGTAAGAATGCTTCCTTTTCTTCTCCACAGCGGTCCCGTGGATGCCAACTGAGGTTCCCCATCTTGCAGATTGGGCTTGCAAATTGGCAGCTTCTTCGACCTACGATGAACGCAAGTTGCGAGATTTGTCGAAAGGCGAATGGGAAGCAAAACATCATGGTATGTGTTGTGTAGTCCTTCTCTCAATGAGTACTTTCCTTTACGTACACTAATTTCTTTGTTGTAGGCATTGGTGAGTTTTCTAAGGTGAGATCATCCCCTTTCGAGTAGGAGGAAATGCCTTCGACTTCTAAGAGAAGGAAGAATAATAAAAGAAAAAGATCCTCGGAAGACGAGGATTCTTATAGAAAAGCAGGACCCGCCCGGGGGCACGAGGAGGGCATTTTTGTTGATGAAGATCTCATATCTATTGGTCTTTTTGTTGACATTAATGCGCCCATAGAGGATGATTCTACATCGATGGCTCGAACCATGAGCCCTCTCGAGGCTGTTGAGCCTCTTGGGCTCGAAGCCCCGAGCCTCAAGGGAGAGATTCCACAAGAGGGGAGGGGCGAAGGTCATTCATTACCTAATTTGGCAGCTGGTTCTCGAACATCGGGAAGTACCCGAGGAAAATGGGCTTCAGCGTGCCTCAGCCCAATCAGAATGCCTGGGGTTGCTCTACCGGGGCCGATGAGACCAAGCCGATAGAGTGCGAAATCCACCTTCGAGGAAGCTCAGCGACTCTGCTCTATTGTGAGTTTTGAAGTCATTATAACTTTTCCAACTTTGTACTTTCTTCTTTTTAACTAAACCTTCTTTCTCATAGGCCTTCGATAAGCTCAAGTCTGAGCTACTTCGCTATGAGGCTAAGTTGCATAAAGCCTTGAATGGGGAGAAATCTCTCAGGCTTTTTTGTGATAAGAAGGCAAGATAGCTGATACACCTTCGATCGAAGTTGAACCAAAGTCATGATTACGAAGGCAACCTCGAGAAACAGGTAACCTCTATTTTGAGGGAACACAGGTTTCTCCTCCCATCTTCGGAAACTAATGTTTCGGTATCTCAGTTGGAGAGAAAGACAGAGACATTGAAACTCCATCGTGACGAAGCCAACCAGGTTGATTCTGAATGCAATGAGTTGAAGGCACAGATAGATGTTCATGTTTCGGCCAAAATGAACGCTCTGGCTAAGGTCCCCTCCCTCGATATATGACTTCATAGTGCTCGAGAAAGCAACTTAGTCCAGACTAGCAGGATTGCTAAGCTTAAAACAAATCTTTTGAAGATGAAGGCCGAAGTTGTAGAGGCTCGAGCCGAAGCTGAACAGGTCCGAGTAAAGGCTGATAAGAGGGCGGTTATCTACTTAAAAGATGCTACTGGCGCTCGGATGAAGTTGTGGGAGGCTTTCGATCGAGAGAGAAGAAGTAATGAGTATGCCCGATACAGATCTCGGAGGGAGACCCTCGAGGAGATTCATGATAGGCTTTGATCTCTCGGAAGAGATAGAGCAGGCTAAGGCAGACGAGATTAATGCCAAGTTCCTCCTCTCTACCGACGATGAAGCCGATGTTAAAGATGAAAAAGGAAGGAGTTGGCAGAGATTCTAGTCCCGAGGGGGTTCATGAAGGAAAAGTCCTCGAGGGGGAAAAGACAAAGTCCCCGATGATAATGATAGATTAGGTTTTCTTTCGGTAAAGGGCTCCCTGTGGGGGTGTTGTAAATGTACCTTCGTACCACCGTTTATATAAAGAGACCTATCATCTTATTTTTGCATAAACTTTCATTTTGCCTTTGTCATTGCTTTTGTGGTTTGAATTTTGATGCTTGTTGTTGAGGTCTTATAAGCTTTATTTTGCCTCATCGAGGTCTTACGATTAGTCCCCGAGCAAGATGACTTTGGCGGTGGGGATGACCTCGGCCTTCATATCGAGGGTATGCCCTTTTATGGGTCTTATAAGTTCGATATTATGGCATTGTCCTTGATATTGGGGCTATGCTCTTTTAAGGTTTTATAAATGTGGTGTTGCCTCGTGGAGGTCTTACAAATTGGCCCTTATGCTCTTTAGATTGGGTCGTTTTGCCTCTAATATGGCTATAATTTTCCCTCATTTTGGCTAAAGACTTTTAAAATTTTGGTTATGCCTTGGCATGTTCTGTGTTCGTCCAACTCTTCGATGGCTCGAATAAGAACCTCGATTATAAGTCGATATGCGATGATAAATGAGTACCTTGTGAGGTTTTCTCGAAGGCTGATGTTTCGAAGCCCTTTTATTACTCGGAGTTGATGTTATCGAAGCTCCTTTGCTTATGCCAAGGGTAGCCTGATTAACTAGTTCTTTTCAAAATATATTTGAAGTATTTGAAGGCCTTTAGTTTTATGGTAGTAGTCAGATGTCTCCGAGCCGCGTTAATTCGGCTGTAGCCTTTTGATATGACCGTAGTCTTTATGTTCGGCCGTAGCCTTTAGTCCCCGGGTGAGATGACCTCGGCGTCAATATTCGAGGGTATGCCTTTTTAGGGGTTTTACAAGTTCAAATATATAGCCTTGGTCGTAATATCGGGGTTATGCCTTTTTAAGGTCTTGTAAATTTGGGCATGCCTTGTTGAGGGCTTACAGATTCGATGTCGCCTCAGTGAGGTCTTACGAGCTTGAAGTTTCCTTGTTGAGTTTTTATAAATTGGATGTCGCCTCATCGAGGGCTTACTAGCTCGAAGTTGCCTCATTGAGGTCTTACGAATTCGAGTTTTTGACAGCTCGATGAGCTGACTGTTGATTATAGTCCCCGAGCGTTCGAGAATTTTTGAGCCCTGAGGCATTTTACGTGAAAGTAATAAACTTCTTTGAAGCACGAAGCATTTTGATGAGCAAAGAGGCTTCTTTGATTACTTGATATGTGTGTACATGTTTGGAGGTTCGATTATTCTACATGGACACGGTTCATTTGACCGTTTGGCCCAATACAACATTCCCCTATTGAGTACTTCTTAGGCATAACTTGATTCATTCGAAAAGATATCCTCTGAGGGGATGCCCCCCAGTATTTGAGGTTGATTGGAAAGAAGCCTTGGATACTTGTCGAGTTTTCCTTAGGTAGCATATATATGTCGCCTTGTTAAAACCCTTGCCGGTAAAACCCGTTTGGGATAAAACTCGATCTAAGGAAAAAAGAGTGCAACGCATGCTTTAAGACCCAAGGTCTTCGAGCTGGAAGGTGCTTCGATTCCTCTTGATCGAACACCTGCAACGAGTTAGTATAAAATAAAACAAAAAGGGATAAGGTTATACCTTAGCGATGATAGCGCTTGGGCATTAATATGTTCCAGTTGGTTGGTAGTCATTTGCCTTCCACGTCGTTAGGTTTGAAGGGCCTTTTGCTTATTACTTTCGAGGACGCGGTACGGCCCTTTATTCGTTCGTTCGGGTTTCGAGCGTTGAAAGTGACTTTCCTCAGGACTAAGTCCCCGACTCTGAAGTAGCGGAGGCTTGAGCCCTCGGTGGTCTTGATTTTATCGGGATTGTTCTCGATTCTTCTACCCAACACCATGAAACTTGAGAACTTATCCGAATTGGCACCAGGGGTCATGCTTCATGTTATACCCTTTGGGGATGTCGAATTCTACCTGCAAAGGAGTCAAATGGTCCTTTGCGCGCAGGGACTAAACTAGCATGCCACCAACGTAAAATTCCATATGTTTACCTATTTGGTGTTTGAATATCACATTATCTAGGCGCTTTTATGTGGCTTCCGCGTTACATTATAAGAATATGAACCATACTTCATGATGGACGAAGTCTTTTTTTGGTCCTCTGGGTTCATTCGAATTTGATTGTACCCGGGGTGAGCATCGATAAAGGTAATGATCTCAATGGCAAGCCATGGCATCGATCAAGCGATCGATGTTGGGCAATGGGAATGGTTCTTTTGAGAAAATTTTGTTAACTCATTTTCGAATGCATGCTTTAATCGTCTCCTCGGACTGATGCTTGTTGAATCTTTTCAACTATTGACTTCGTCACCTTTGAACAACTGCCCACCGATCACCCGTTCCTCGGGTTCAACCTCTGGTGCAGACTGTGGTTGCTATTTGGCTACCTGTTTGTCTTTGGACTTCTCCGAGGTGGAAGGGGTCGGCTCTGGTGCCACGCCATGTACAGCAAACATCTCCTTTGCTGCATGCTTCTCTCCATACACCATTTTTACACCGTCCTTTTTTGGAAACTTCATCATTTGATGAAGAGTTGATGGCACCGCTCTCATACTATGAATCCATGGCCTCCCGAGTAGGGCATTGTATCTTATATCACCTTCGATGACATGGAACTTGGTATCTTGAATCGTACCGGCCACGTTGACTGGAAGGATGATTTCCCCCTTCGTTCTCTCATTTGCCATATTGAATCTGTTCAGGACCCGGGAGGTGGGGAGGATTCGGTCGAATAGCCCGAGCTGCTCCACAACCCTCGACCTAATTATGTTGGCCGAGCTACCTGGATCCACGAGCACACATTTAATTTGAAACTTATTTAAAAGGAAAGAAATTACCAGTGCGTCGTTATGAGGCTGGGATAAGGCCTCGATGTCTTCCTCATCGATTACGAGGGTATCCTCGAGTATATAGTCCCGAGTCCGTTTTTCCCTCGTGATGGATACTTTTGTTCGCTTGAACATGGGACCTTGCGAGACGCCGACCCCTCTGATGATCATGTGAATGATATGTTGTGGCTTCTCTAGTTCATTTTTTCTGTTGGTATCTCTTTCTCGAAAATGATTTTTGGCCCGGGTCACTGAGGAACCCTTGAAGATGCCCTTCGTTGAATAATCGGGCTACCTCTTCTCGAAGTTGTTTGCAGTCCTCGGTCCTGTGCTCGTGCGTGCCATGGTATTTACACATTAAGTTGGGTTTCCTTTGGGAAATATTTGATTGAATGGGCTTGGGCCACCTGGTGTCCCCGATCTTGCCCATGGCCGACACGATGCCTGAAACGTCGATGTTGAAGTTGTATTCGGTCAATCGAGGTGCGTCATCCACTGACCTCGAATTCCTATCGAACCTTGCTTTGTTCATGAGTCCCCATGAGCTTTGGCCTTGGTCCATTATTCGATCATTTTGAGGTATGTTACGCCTTGAAGCTTTTCTTTGTTCTTCCACATACGGTGGATACCTTTCGTTGTTCGGCCTCAGCTCCCTTCCCGCATTCCTTGGTTCGTTTTCTAAAAGCCTGCTTGGATATACTGAACCCGAGGGGGCTCCCAACTGGTCGTCCTTGACCCTAATTTTTGATTGGTACCTGTTGTGGACGTCCGCCCAAGTTACGGTGGGATACTCGATCAAATTTTGCTTCAGCTGTTTCGAAGCTATCGAGCTTCGGTCGTTCAAGCTCTGAGTGAAGGCCTGCATTTCCCAGTCATCGGAGACTGGTGGTAATTCCATTCCCTCCATCTGAAAGTGAGATACGAACTCCCTTAACATCTCGTTCTCCCTTTGTTTAATTTTGAAGACGTCGGACTTTCTTGTAGCAACCTTGATGGCACCAGCATGTGCCTTCACAAAAGAGTCTGCCAACATGGCAAATGAATCTATGGAGTTCGGGGGTAGGTTTTGATACCACATCATGGCCCCCTTCTACAGTGTTTCTCCAATTCTTTTCAATAAGACGGACTCAATTTCGTCATCCTTTAAGTCGTTCCCTTTTATACCACAAGTGTAAGTGGTAATATGCTTATTGGAGTTCGTGGTCCCGTTGTACTTCGGGATATGAGGCACCCTGAACTTCTTCGGAATGGGCTTCAGAGCCGCACTCGATGGAAATGGTTTTTGCACGAACTTCTTCGAATCTACCCCCTTCAAAATCGGAGGTGCATCTGGGATCTGATTGACCCTCGAGTTATAGGTTTCTATTTTTTTGTCATTAGCTTCTATCTTCGTTTCTCCTGATTCAATTATTTTGGCGAGGTCCTGGAGCATCTTCATAATAGAGGGGTCTGTTGCTGACCCATTATTGCTTGATCTTTCCGATACCTGCTTGACTCGAGGAGCTGTTCTCGGTGCTGCTGTGCTTGGAGTTTTTTGTTGGCTTTGTAGCTGAGCAATAGCCACTTGTTGCGCTTGTAACATCTCAAAAATGACGTGTAGGCTAACTTCTCTTTCTTCTCGAGCTGGAGCTTTATGCGCTTCGTGTTGGTCACCTTTGCGCACACTTTCGTTGGTATCAGAGCCTACATCGATATGCACAACATTGTGAGAGGCCGCATTGACGAGGAGTGCTGCTGGTACTACACCAGAATTTTGTGGTGGTACACCGTTGATTGGGCCGCTGCACTATTCTCTTCATGGGCCTCAACACCATTGTTCTCATGTGCATTTACTGAGTTAGACATTTTTTACCTGAAATCAAATATTCTTGGACAAGAAAAAATGTGAAGAATAACTTGTGTTTTCAGAAAACCAGCACTAAAACGATCATTATTATTAGTAAGCCCACGGTGGGCGCCAAACTGTTTACCTTGAAAATGATATTAACAATTATACTTGATTTTGTGGTTCTAAAAATATGTGATTTGTCTTAATACTAGTTATTAGATAGGAAGTGCTAAGTGTGAGTTAGAAAAATAAGATATGCAAACTGATGTTGTCACAGAGCTGGGCCTCGAGTTGGCTGGAGCAGGGGGGCCTCGGTCTAGCTAGGGCAGTTAATAATGAGCGATCGATGAAGAAAGAATGGTATTGGGGGCCTCGGGTATATCCTTTTACGGCTAATGATGGGCAATAAATGAAGAACAATAAATGAAGAGCAATAAATCTATAAAGTAATTGTTGAGCATGTTTAAGCAAGAAAAGCAGAGAATGTTCTGTTGTTAATATTCATGCCCGTTACAAAAATGACAGGGGTCCCCTTTATATAGGAGGGGGAAGTCCCAACATAGTACATTTCTAATTATGATAAGGAAATGCTACTGGTACAGTTTTATAACGGCTCAGTACGAACTTGTACTATTCTTGCAGGCCTTGTCAGCTTTAACCAAGGGCCCTTGGGAATTTCCCGCCTTTCCATAACGGTCGTCGATTTTCATACTACCTCAAGGCATGTTGAGATGAGTCCCCGATATGCTCTCTCGAGGCATGCACCTCGAGGTCAAACTTCATTTTCTACTTCTACACCCTCGAGGTCGGGCTCGGCATGCTTCGGATACCTCGATATCGATCGTATACAATATTATCATTTGTCAATATCACGTATTACATACACAACCGTTGTGGCACCAAACCCGATCCTACCATATCATCATAATCACCTTATTCCACCATATCATAATCGTTGCCACATGCAAACCCGATCCACAAACAATTTCAATAACCGTAATCAATCCAATAGCTCAATTTACAAGATTCTCTACCATCAAAAGATATGAAATCAAAACGATAAAGGAACTACGTACTAATCAAAGGAAGTCTACAATACTACAATAAAACAACAAGACAAGTCAAGTACGTGACAATTAAAGTGTGTAAGTAAGACAATTAGGGCAAGTAGCAATTAATCACGGAGTCATGAAAGGGACGAACATTTCAATACAAGAATAATTAATGACAAGTAAAACTTACGACAAAGAAAATAACTATAGCATGTAACAGTTAAGGCATGGAATGAGATAATTCATGAAATATGAGAAGATATTATTTTGACTGCGTATATACACTCGTCACCTCGCATATACGCCGTTACACATGTAATTCACATAACATGTAGTTAAAGAGTTCCTAATTTCTCAAATCAAGATTAGATCCAACACTTACCTCGCTCCGCATTCAAATCAAAACTCAACTAGAGCCTTTCCTCTAATATTTGCCTCTTAAACAATCGAATCTAACCAAAATCAACTTAATATCATCAAACAATGCTAGGAAAATCAATTACAATAGATAAAGCAAAGAACTTTACACTTTTCCCAAAAAGTCAACAAGAGTCAACCTAGGGCCCACCCGGTCAAACCCGGGTTCAGTGGTAGATTTTGACTACCCATGACCCCACGAGTTCATATATGTGAGTAGTTTCAAAATTCGAGTCCAAATCGACTCTCCAAACTCAATTTCTTATTTTTTAGAAACTTGACAAGGTTTCACAATTTTTTTCACTTTGATTCACATGATTTTGATGTTAAAATCTAAGATAAATTGATGGAATATGATTAAAAATGGGTTAGAATCACTCACCCAATGTTAGTAGATGAAAATCCCTCTTCAAAGTCGCCTACTACCGAGTCTACGTTTCCAAATATGAAAATGAGGCTAAATATCCCGTACCTTAGCTTTTTGCCTAGTCGCAGGTGTCGCAGTTGCGACCTGTTGCGAACCCCGCAAATGCAAATCCATCGCAATAGCGAAGAACCCACATCCCTGATGCAGTCACAAATGCGACTTAATGTTCGCAAAAGCGAACTTTGGATTTTCGCAAAAGCGATCGTATGATCGCAAATGTGATCACCACTGATCCCATGCCCCCTTCACAATTGGGAACACTGGGCTTGCAAATGTGACTTTAACAGGCTACACCATACGTCACAAACACAACTACTAACCTCACATTTGCGAAGCCTGTAACACCGGCTCACACCAACAACTATAACACTCCCCAAAACACTCAGAAACGTGTCTGAAACTCACCCGAGCCCTCGGGGCTCCAAACCAAACATAAACACAAGTCTATATACATAATATGAACTAGCTCGCGTGATCAAAACACCAAAATAACACCTACAACTATGAACTGGACCTCAAAATGTATGAATATTTAAAGAAACTCAAGAACTTGCAAATTTATAATCGGACGTCCGAATCACGTCAAATCAACTTCATTTTGCACCAAATTTTGTAGACAATTCATAAATAGTGCAATGAACATATTCCAAGTTTCGGAACCGAAATCTGAACCTGGTCGCAACAAAGTCAATCGGCCGTCAAACTTAGAAATTCTTTAAGACTTCAAATTACTAGTTTTCAACAAATCACGTTAAATCAGTTAGGGACTTTTGAATTCGACCCCGGGCATATGCCAAGTTCCAAATCACGATACGGACCCAGCGGGACCGTCAAAATACTGATATGGGTCCGTTTACACAAAATATTGACCATAATCAACTCAAATTTGTTCTAAGGAAAAATTTTACATTTTCTTCAATTTTTTCTCATATAAACTTGAAGAACGAGACACATACTGCACATGCAAATCGAGGAACACTAAACAGAGCTAGTCGAGGCCTCAAAACACGAAAATAAGGGCTAAAACTGAAATGACCTATCGGGTCATCACAATTCTTCATTGAATATTGTTTGATGGAAAACATTCAAACCGCTCCTATTGACCAGGCTCCCTTCGGGGTTTGTCAAATATTAATTGCAGCTTGTTGTTCCTGGTATACTTGACTTCGTCTTTTACCCGTCTTCGATTCAACATGACATGCTATCATTCGACTATTTATTACGAACCGATTTTACCCTATACAGGCGTTTAAATGAAAATGCCATATGTGTGTATGCCATGATGATACACGTGTAAGTTTAGGTGCCATTAGGCCGTTTTAATTAGGTAAAAGCTACTCTACTACGTAATTGAAATAAATTCATATGAGAAATGCAGTATAATTATCATTCTATTATATAATCTTCCTTAGGTATAGGGAACAAAATAGAAGAGTACGAGAGGGAGAAAAATATCGCAAGTAGAGGAAGTTAAGAAGCCAACTAGAAATCAAGTCATTACTAAACTGTTGTCAAAATAGTAAACCATAATGTATGAAATAAGTTGGAAAATAAATAAATGAAAATGTTAAATAATTTCGAGCCCATGAAATTCAATGTATCTATTTAAGGAATTTAATTCCCTACTGTTGCTCAAGGTTTGGATTAATTCTTCCTAGGAAAGAGGAATACATTATTTTGTAATAGTGACACTTCAAATTAAAAAACTTCGGCAAACTCTATGTCACGACCCAATTTCCTCTCTGTTGGGTATCATGATGGCACATAATCTTAAGGACTAGGTAAGCGTAACATTAATGAATAACAACCATAATAAATAACATCTAATACTTTCTTAAATGAAACTCTCTATAAAATATAAAATTTCCCAAAACCGGTTGTACAAGTCATAAGCTCTACAGAATTTACTAAAACTTCTAAATATGGTTGTTTGGAAATAAGTAAAAACAGTGCGACTACAAAATATGACGGTGAATTCGAAGCCTATGAACACAGCAACAAGTTTACCTTGAGTCTCCACAGCGACAATATGTGCCGCTAGCTATCGATCAACTGGCTTCACAATACCTGGATCTGCATAAAAATATGCAGAAGTGTAGTATGAGTACATCACAGTGGTACACAACAAGTATCAAGACTAACCTCAGTGGAGTAGTGACGAGGAACAGTCAAGACACCTACTAGACTAAACAAACTGAACAAATATGAGTATAAGAACAATAGAGTATGATATCTACATGAAGAATACGTGGTATGGCTAACAATACGGTAATTGCAGTAAGAAAAGAAGACAATAAGTACCAGTGGAATACCCAAATGATGACAGGAGGAGAAACGAAAAACAAATCCAAAATCTGAAATCATAGATATAGAAAGGATAAGTAATAAATCAACAACAACGACTGTTCTCACATTAGGTTTTAGTCAATAAGCTCCACGAGGTACTGAACCTCGGGCTAATCACAACTCACGGGTCCCAATACTTGAACCCTAACTTTTGGCATCATGTTCCCTCATCTCAGCCAATAACTGCACGGACGACTCACGTGCCAAATAGAGTCATTCTCACATAGAAGGCAAGTAAACAAGGTATGCATCACAATGTGTATGCGTGTTCCAGTGTCCTAACATAGTTCAACCAACTAATAAGCATAAGAAAAAGGAACGGGCAACACGTAAAATATTTTCTCACAACTTTAACAAGATAAAGCTCACACAGGTAAGTGTACTACTACACAAACATCAACAACAAGAATGCCATCAGGCCATCACAATGCATCACAACTCAATCCCTGACTTAGCGCACCTTGTCTCTCCACGTGTGCAATAGTAAAGTAAATGCCTCCCTTGTCTCGCCACACGTGAATAATAACATTCCTACCTTGTCTCGCCACATGCGCAACCCACATATATATATCCCACCTTGTCACGCTGCATGTGCAAATATCAATAATAACAATAGCACGATAAAAACCTCGTGCAACCTCATATCAACAACTGCACGATAGAAACCTCGTGCATCACGATAACCACAATCGTACGGCAGAAACGTGCATCACCACAAAAAATACAATAACAACAATGATAATAATACAAAGTACGGTAAGTAAATCAACTCAATAAACTTCAATCACAAGAAACAGTAGATCTAGTTCACAAGGAATAACCACAACAACGAATACTAATCATACTAAGAACAACTCGACAGGGAAGGAAATAATATGTAACAAAGATCCCACAATGTACGGTTCAACAACAAGAAACTAACACGAGTCAAGTAATTCCTAAGGGCGAGTCCACTAAGGCATAGGATATCTAAGCTTCTTTTAAGTTTGGACAATTACAGGAGAGATACAGCTAATTCAAATAAAGGTTGGCAACGATAAGATCACCATAACCTCAATTAAGGGAGAACATAACACAAGGGATGCCTATAACTTCAACTAAAAATAAGCAGTTAGTGGAAAGATAACATGGCAATAGAAGAATAACAATCTCAATTAAGGCACATATGAATCAAATAACAATAAGAGCGGATCATGAAGCAATTGATTATAATTAAGCGGGTAAAAGTGAAACTAGTAATTAAGGAACGTAATCATAACAAGAATAATTGTATATTCAATGAATACAAGGACCTAGGGACTCTAAAAGGCCAATTTCCACAAATAACTCTGGGCACGTACTCGTCACATTGCGTACATGGGCTACAATCAACATAGAAAACTCAAATCCTAAGGGGTAGCTCTCGTACACAAGGTTAGGCAAGATATTTACCTCAAACCAAGCTCAAATCAATCCGTAACAATGCTTTTTCCACGAATATCCGACTCTGAATGGCCCAAATCTAGCCAAAATCAATTACATATCATAAATATAACTATAAGAAACTACTGTAATTAATGAAATCAAAGCTAAGGCAAGAAATTAGAAAATAACCCCAAAAAGTCTCCCCGGGACCATACCTCGGAATCGGGTAAAAGTCACAAAATATGAACACCCATTCACTCATGAGTCCAACCATACCAAAATTATCCAATTCCTATCACAACTCGATCTTCAAATCCCCAATTTATAGTTTATGAAGTTCTATAATTTTTTCCAAAATTCCACATCAAAGTACTAATTAAATGATTAAATCAATGATATATTCATGTATATTCACCAAATCCGAGTTAGAATCACTTACCCCGATGAATTTCTTGAAAACTCCACGAGAAATCGTCTCAAACCGAGCTCCCAAAGTCAAAAAATGAAATAATACCCTAAACCTCGGTTATATAGTACCCAATCTTACCTATCAATGTGCGATCCGCACAATTCCAAGTGCGGTCACACATCCTAGCTTCTGCGGTCGCACAAAAATTGTGCGACCACACTTCATATCCTCTCCATTACCAGGCTTTAGTAAATTAGCCATAATTTTTTCTAACGATGTCCAAATGATAATTTCTTTATCTTTCTGGAAGCTAAACACAAAGGGATACAACTTTCATTTTTGAATCATCTCCAACTTCCTTGTAGATCAAAAAATATAAGCTTCCGAATTCGGACCAATGAACCTGCGGAACTAACCAGAAGTGCGACCGCAGACAAAATTGTGTGGTACACACTTTTCCTCTGCGGTCCGCACTTTTTGTCTGTTGCAACACTTTTTCATCTGCTAAAGACTTCAAAATTGTGCCTCAGCACATGGAATTGTGCGATCCGCACTTCCAACGTTCCAGAACAACATTAGTGTCGAATACCCGGACTCGATCGAAATTCACACCAAAACACACTTGAGGCCCCCGGGACCTCAACCAAACATACCAACAAGTCCTAAAACACCATACAAACTTAGTCGAACCTTCAAATCACATCAAACAACGCCAAAAAGCACTAATCACCTTCCAACCAAACTTAAAGAACTTGAAACTTCACTACATCTGATGCCGAAACCTATCAAACCACATCTTATTGACCTCAAATTTTGCATACAAGTCATATTCAACATTACAGGCCTGCTCTAACTTCCGGAATCGGAATCCGACCCCGATATAAAAAATTCCTCTTCCAGTCAAAATCTCCAAAAATTCGACTTTCGCCATTTCAAGCCTAAATTAGCTACATACCTGAACTCACAGTTCGGACACGCCCCTAAGTCCAAAATCACCATACGAAGCTGCTCAAGATCAAATGTCGCCGAACGAAACTTAGATTCTAAAAATGATTGGTCAGATCGTTACACTCTAAGAATGAAGCAAATTACACTTGACACTATTTTGGAATTTTTAGTGTGGGAAAAATAAGGTCAAGCCTTTATATTTATAACGAATGAAATGGTACGCTGGAGAGAGAATTCAAAAGGTGTCTTTTCTCATTCACCTTAAAAACCCAACACAAGTTTTATATATCAATCTCAAAGTCAAAGGCCAAGAATGGAATGAGGTCTTCTTTAGGTAGGATCAAAAGAAGCACCCAGCTAAAGAAGCTTATGAATGCATATTGTGACCGGTAGCCGGTGAATGCAATTCGATCGCATTCTTGTCTAATGATCGTCGTTTTCGAGGTGAGCAGATGCGAGATGAGCTAGAGATGGAGGATGGCGATGAAATTGAGGCCATGTTGCATCAAACTAGAGGCTCAACTGTTTGAATATAGCTTGTGCTCGGACCTATAGGAGCATAGATGAGCTTCGTGGTTTTGCTTATGTTGGACCAGCTTTATTGAACATAATTACATTACCTTCCGTTGCAAGAAGATCATCAGTTGCTTCTCACCATGAAATTAAAATATTTTTAGTTCTATCTAAATAAAATAAAATAAAAAATCTCTCAGTTAAATTTAATATTTCCTGTTTTGTGGAGCCAAATGTCGGGGAAGTGCACGGTTAGCCACTAATAACACATGTACTTTTAAGCCACTGTTTAAAATGTCTTCAGTCTTTAGCCACTGCTTTAATAAGCTTTAACTATCCGGATGAAAATACCCTTCTACTCATGTCCTTAACTTTTGAACATAACTTCAGGATTTCAGGACTACGTGTCCTTAACTTTTGAACTTGGAACTCTAAGTTCAGGACTTCAGGACTACATGTCCTTAACTTTTGAACTTGGAACTCAAACTTCAGGACCAAGCGTCCTTAACTTTTGAACGTGTAAGTCAAAGTTAAGGACCTATTGTCCTTAACTTTTGATCTTGTAACTGTAAGTTAAGGACGGCCTATCCTTAACTTTTGAACTTGTTAGTCTAAGTTCAGGACAAAGTGTCCTTAACTTTTGAACTTGTAAGTCTAAGTTCAGGACCAAGTGTCCTTAACTTTTGAACTTGGAATTCAAACTTAAGGACCAAGTGTCCTTAACTTTTGAACTTGTAAGTCAAAGTTCAGGATTTTTAACTTTTAACTCAAAGATAAGGACCAAGTGTCCTTAACTTTTGAACTTGGAATTCAAAGTTAAGGACCAAATGTCCTTAACTTTTGAACTTGTAAGTCAAATTTCAAGACCAAGTGTCCTTAACTTTTGAACTTGGAACTCAAAGTTAAGGACGCTTTGTCCTTAACTTTTGAACTTGAAACTTGAAGTTCAGGACCAAGTGTCCTTAACTTTTGAACTTGAAACTTGAAGTTCAGGACCAAGTGTCCTTAACTTTTTAACTTGTAACTTAAAGTTAAGGATCAAGTGTCCTTAACTTTTGAACTTGGAATTCAAAGTTAAAGACCTATTATCCTTAACTTTTAATTAGTAACAAAACTAGCACGTTAATCTTTGAACAACCATAGTGCTTATTCAAAAGTTTCTCAAAGTACCTACCAAAACCATGACTCTTTTATGTCTTCTGCTATGCATTTTGTGTAACCCAATAACATCTTTCTGTTACATTAACCCAAGCACCCAGCTTTTTAATTTGGAACCCAAATAAAAATTTAACATCTTTCTCTCTAAAAGAGAGTAATGGAAAAATTAAAAATAGTAGACCACGTTTGGAGCACTATTCCAATATGCATAACTGGTGAGTATGGAGGAAAAAAATTAAACCGTGGCTAGACGTTATCTCCATTACTGGTATACCCGGATTTGATAGAGTAAAAATGTAATGGAAGAAAGGGTAAAAATGTCTTCTCATATTAATTTTAATAAAGCAGTAACTATTTTTGCTCAACATTAGAATTGCTGGATAAAAAATAAATACAACCTTAAATAGTGGCTACTCCACGTCATTTCTACGCCAAATGCGACTTAAAAATGTAAGAAGGATTATTTGATTTGGGTAGTCCATCCTTAAGGAACCATTTGATTCGGGTCATTTTATTAAATACTAGGGGTGTTCGTCGGTTGGTACGGTACGGTATTTAGACATTTCGGTTCGATATTTTCGGTATTCGGTTTCGTAAATTCGGTATGTTTCGATTTTTTTCTTTTCGGTTTCGGTATATTCGGTTCAGTAACTTCGATTTATTCCGTTTGAATACTAACTTGTGCATAGAGTCATAGACGGTAATATTCTTAATTAAAGTACTCAAAAATACAAAACTAAAAACGTTTGTTGACAAAAATTTTGTCCTAAACCAGCAAATATCAACCTAGAGAGAAAACTTAGAGAAATATCTTGTTGCTTGCTTAGAGTTAATTGATGAACTTAGAGAATAAAAGAAAGTAAAATTTAAATTTTTTATATTTAAGTTATAATTAATAAAATGTGTATTGTGTAATATAAGTATATATTTCGGTAAGGTGTTGGCGTTTCAGTGTTTTATTTTAAAATATTAAATATCATACTTAATATAAATTTTTTTAAACTTAAATCAAATACCATATCAAATATTAAAATTTTTGATTCGATATAATAATTCGATATTTACCAAATTATTGCACGATCCTATTACATACTCCCGTCCTTGCCATGAAATTCCCAACTCAATTATATAAAGTACTATCCCAAGGAACCCAATTACCGACTCGTCCATTTCTCCTGAAATACCCTATTCCATTGCCACCAAAAAGAAACAAGAAAATCCCAATCCACTGTACCCACCACCATGACACCACCACCAGTCTTCATCTCCTCCGCCACTCTCCCAACCCTCCTTTCTCACAAATCCCTCATCGACCACCTTCAATTTTCCCTCCCCACCTTCACTTCCACCATTCAATCCCCTCTTCGCCATGCCCACCAAACAAGCCCTTCCACTTCTCTCCTCCTTATGCCTTCTTGGTCTCCTTCCCCTTCACTTCCCTATATTGGTGTCAAGCTAGTCACTTATCACCCCAACAATTCCGCCCAAAATTTACCTGGGGTTCACGCAAGTTATGTTCTTTTCAATTCCATCACCGGACAAACCTTAGCCACTATGGATGCCACTGAACTCACTGTCTACCGAACTGCTTGCATCTCAGCTTTAGCTTCTAACTTCTTATCAAGACAAGATTCTGAAACCCTTTTGATTATTGGTGCTGGTACTTTAGCACCGCACTTGATCAAGGCACATCTAACAGTTAGGCCAAATTTGAAGAAAGTGATAGTATGGAACAGAACTGCTGATAAGGCAAAAAGGGTGATTGAAAAATTGCAAAGTGAAGGTGGATTTGAAGGGGTGAGTATTGAGAGTAATGGGTGTCTTGAGGATGTTGTGGAATTGGGAGATATAGTGAGTTGTGCAACGAATTCGGAGACGCCGTTGGTGAAGGGGGTGAAGCTTAAAGAAGGGGCGCATTTGGATTTGGTTGGGTCATTTAAGCATTCGATGAGAGAGTGCGATGATGAAGCGTTGAAGAGGGGGAAAGTGTTTGTTGATAACGAGGCTGCGTTGGTAGAGGCAGGGGAATTGGTAGGTGCATTTGAGAGAGGGGTTATTACAAGGGATGAGATTGCTGGGAACTTGTTGGAATTGATCGAGGGAGAAAAGAACGGGAGAAGAACTGCTAAGGAGATTACTGTGTTTAAATCTGTTGGTTCTGCTGTTGTTGATCTTCTCACTGCTCAATTGGCATATGAGACTTACATGAAAAGTTGTTAGTGAAAGTTACTTAATTCTGTTCTCATATTTTCTCTGCGACTATATACATCATAATAAGAGAAGATAGGACTTATTTTCTCTGAAGTGCTTATTCTAGGTTTCAATAACATAGCCCTGCAGTTTAATGTTGTTTATCAAGACATATCAAAAGATGTAATCTTTGGACAGGTTTTTACCTGGACACCGACCATGCTTCTTAGTTCTTATATGCCATTGCGGACAACCATTACAATTGGAATTTAGCAGTACATATGGAGGTCACAACAATAGTAAAGGGAGATAGTTATGACCTTCACGGAATAAATAATATGATAGTAAAGAAAGAGTCTCTACATTCTGTATACAATTTTGAGCCAAAAGTACAACAAAATCTATAGATACAGTAGACTTTTTGTAGTCGAGATTTTTCATGATTCAGCTTGGTGAGTTTCTTTCTTCTGCAACTTAGGGTGGAACCTTGGATACAGCAGATCATTTAATTGTCTTTCAGCACTATACTCCGAGGAGGCCTGTAAATAGAATGTTCGATTACTTTTACAGGAAAATGAAATAGTTACTGTTTCGGAACTTGTAAGTTGCACAAAGTGATTCTCAAAAACCGAAAGCTTGTGGTTTAAAATAGCAATTATGATAAATAAGCAGAACCACTTCTCTCCATTCAATCTCGATAATAAATATTCATTCTGGTTTTACACGTAAACTAAGCCTGCATGTCAGGTATGCATTAATGACATGGTAATCCACATTGACAACAGTTCATTTGAGCTCAACAGATATGCAGCAAAACTGGAAGTGAAGTTCGAATCTCAAAAACAAAACACAAGTATTATAATATCATACCTGCTTTTTAAAGGAAAACCGCAATGTCTGAACTTGTGCTCCAGAGCAAACTCTCAGGTCAAAACCAAGGCTGTCTACACCAATCAGAGCCACTTCCTGTCATACATGGCAAAAAGAAGTAAGATGAAGTAGCCAGTGGGACAGGGACATCACACTAAACAGTGATGTTGTTCAAGTCTTACAGTTCCATGTTAATGCATCAAACAGACCGCAAGAAGGGTATGTTCTCGTATTAGAAAAATAACAACAAATGAATAAACAATAAAACATCAGAAAACAAGTAGTTAAATGATGGCTAGATTGTGTGTCTGCTCGCACGTGTAAGAGAGTATTTTCTTCACAATAATAGCATCAAGTACGTGCTGGGGGCACACAAAAGCAGCAGACTGGTTTCCATTTCAATGATGTAGGAAAGTAACAAAATCGATCAGTTGTCTACCATTTAAAAAAAACGGCTCCAATATTTGGAAATACCTGCATATGCAAGTGAATCTCATTCCGAGGAAAGGAGGTTTGGGGAAAGAAGGGGAGGAAGAGTTGCATGTTTTGCTTTTATATCACTTTATTTGGCTGTTAAAAGGGCAAACCACTTGATGGTTTGTAAAGCATCATATTTCTGAAGAGAAGGGAAGAAAAACAAAATCTAATCATGTAGAAAATATCCAGGGAACTAAGATTGGTCATACCTCCACTTGAATCCCCTTGCATCTCCAACAGAGAGATCTGAGAGCTTGTGTGGTGTTTTCTCCAGCTTTAAGCCGCGATATAATGTTGGCAGCTGAGTGCGCTATTGCATCAGGTTTAGCTCGACTAAAATCATCTAACTCCACTAAGATCTGTGCCCACCATTAGAAAACATAAAATTGATTAACCTGAGTATTGATGGGTAGATTCACAGGAATCTCGCAATTGCAAAAATTGTTGAGCATTTCGATAGATTAAGAAAATAGATCGTATGCACCTACACATTCTAAAACATCAAGAACATTCTAGAATGAGTTACATGCATGCATGACATATAGCACTCATTTCCGAAATACAAACAATGTGGATGATAATGACTAATGAGTCAGTGTATTCATGTATAATAGTTGATTACTTGATTAGCACTGACGGAAAAGCATCCCATGGAACTTGTCCCCTGGGTTCAGCTTGGTAGCCAAATCTCAGTGTTATAACCATGTCATCCAAAATCTATCATGACATAGAACAGGAAGACTGCTTGTGCTGTCAAATCCTAACTAGCTTTCATCTTTGCATATAACGACTGCAGCAATTTCAGGAAAGAACTTTTCCCCTTACAGAAAAGGGACAAATGAGGAGAGTACCCTTTTTCTACTTGTTCAAAATAATTGTATGCTCTTTTCTCGTAATATTTTTCTTTTTCGACTTAACAAATAAGGTGTCACACACGTATAGCTGCCCCCTGTGCCACCAACTGTAACCCTTCTGAGATTATCAAGTCCAAATTTCCTGTACTTAATGACGATAAGCACTGGGTTGACACAAATGATTCACAATAGTTACATAAATTGCACTCCACGGATGCAGATTGAGGCAAGGAAAGTATTGTAATGCTGACCAACAAATTCAAGGTGGAACCTCATAAACCTACAAAACTTACTTGATGCCCATGTGAAGAAATTAACTGAAGTTTAATCATCTCTAGCTTGTAAAATGAAGTTCCATTTCCAAGGGTTTCGACCTTCTCCAATTCCTCTGGACAACTTGGGCCATCTTGCGAAGATCCACTTTCATGTTTGTGGCCATTGACTTGAACACTACAGTTTTGCTTATATTCTGCAACTTTTTCTATTTGGTCTATACCAGCATCATTTGATATATGTTCAGATATCTGCTTTGGAATGGCAGCGTGCTCTTCAAGGAATGCTGGCCTTAGAAGGCCATGAATAACAAGGCCTGCTGGAGGCTGATCCATAAAATCGATAGGATCATCTGTCACAACCTGAGCAGCAAATTAGACCACAAAATTAAATGTTTGATTTAATCTCCATTGCAGATAAAAAAGTTATATGCAACACATTTAGAGAACTAAATGTAACATGATCTGAATAGGAAGTCAAATTGATAGTTTTCACACTTTTAACTTCGTTGCATTCAATTTATCAGGACATTTACCTCAGTAATTGCTTTGGCGAAGTCTATTGGATGAGAGGAACGCATTGTCTCTAACGTAGCCCAATCCCCCAAGTCAGGATCCCCATTCTGATCTTCTTCTTCATCAAGAATGGAAATCCAATCCTGTGAACAAGTTTATAAACTGACAATGACAGAGAGAAAAGCAGTCATATTCGAAAAGTAAACTATTTAAAATGAGTAATACCGATTCATCATCATCGTCATCCTCATTATCATCATCATCATCATCATCATCATCATCATCATCGTCTTCATCAATGTCATCTAAATCATCTATATCGACGCCCTCGTCATCAAATTCATCTATGTGGTAATCAGTTTCAGATTGACCTGACTTCATCTCACTCATCATTTCGGATGTATCTAAGCCAATAATTACTTGCTGCATTTTATTGGAAATTAAGCCTGCCTTCAGAAAAAACCAAGTAGTTTTCTAATAGTATATCCCTGGAAGTTGCCATCTGTGAGCTCTTTTTATTTTATCTTTCATTAGTTTTTTTAGTAAGGTTTAACTTTTCATTAGTATATCTCCATAGAATTAATGGAAAGCAGACTTATGTGGATTGATGATAGCGCAAGTTCCTCACATTTTTTTAAGTTCTTCTATCGTATCTCTCAGAAAGAAAGAGCTTTTAAAAGATAATTGGATTTTCACAATAGTGGTAGGACCAATGCTCCAGCTTATAACCCAATGCAACAAAAGAATCTTTCCACAGGAAGATGATCATAAAAGTCATAATCAAGATAATACCATATTGAAAATTTGTCTCTTATGATGGAAAAACTTGTAAAACATTACATCTGGGCTATTGAAGACCATGAGTTGTAATCATGATTCCTGTTTTTTTTTTATTTATCAAAATGAGGGAAAATGACCATGACATGATTAGGGAGCAATAAATGCTTAATCAGCATCAACAAAAAGGAAAGTAGCTAAGTGATCCGCAAACAGTTATCCTAAAATGAAGCACAATCATTTGAATCCAGTAGTGGCTACTATATCAAAGTTACTTGCCGAAAAACAAAGAAAAGCAAAATAATACTCCCTCCGTTTCAATTAATGTGAACCTATTTCTTTTTTTGTCTGTGCTAAAAAGAATGACCCCTTTCCCCATTTGGAAACAATTTACATTCATGCAATGATTTATAGCCACACAAAATATATGTGCTTCATTTTACACTACAAGTTCAAAAGTTTTCTCTTTTTTCTTAAACTCCGTGCCCAGTCAAATAAGTTCACATAAATTGAAACGGAGGGAGTACATTGTTCGGAGAAACACAGAAGCGCATAACAATAAAAACTAACCGAACTTCTTAGTTCAATTGTTCCTTACCACAACGTTTTCTTCTTCTGTTGGATTTTTCAGAACATCTTCGTCATTCTTTACATGAAAGTAGACATCTGATAAAAAGGGAAAGCACATAAACCTTCGAGGATTGTAGATAAGCCACTAACCACAAAGAAGAACATTATTAGCTTGAGCAAAACATGCTAATAAAAAGAACTGGAAATCTTACTTCCGAGTTCATCAGTTGTATAAGGCAAATCTGGCCAGAATATGTTCGCGTGCATTACATCACTGACTGCACTTGAAAACATGAGTGTCGCTTTGCTATTTACCTAGACATCAAGTGAGAAAGGCAATATCAGCTAACCATAGACAACCAGACATAATGATCACCAGTCTGGATCATATTTTGCTCAAGAATTATCAGAAAGCGACTGAGAGCCTGTGGACAATGCCTGTCATTTAGGAATTTAGCAAGGGTCCATTTCAGACGACAAATAGATCCTTGAAAGCTACATTGACTAAAAGGACAAGGAAAGTATTTTGCAGAGTCAGCAGTAAATTCTTTATGTCGAAGGGTATTATTTGCATATGCTCATACAATAACAACAAGTCCACCTCAATTACAAACAAGTTGGGATCGACTATATGAATCCTCACTAGCCACATTACTCCATTTAGACTCATCTCATGCCAATATTATGCAAGTACAAATAGAGTTTTAAATTCTATACACTTATGTTGTAAATAATATTTTACTCAATCAGGTCACTAAAAAGTAATTACAGGTAACCCTATTTAATAAGATTTGATTTATAACCTAGAATAAATAGTATGCAACTGACGGTGTAAAAAGTTCATTAAAATGTTAGTGTATATATAACTTAAATCCATACAAATAAAAGGTATCAAAAGTTTTGTATATCTTCTAAGGCCATCTCCAACCTTTACCCCTATTTTTGTCTCTAAAATGGGGATTTCCCTATTTTGGGGACAACTTACGCCAACCATTCCCCCATTTTTTTCCCCAAAAAAGAATATTCGTTTTTATATTCTTCTCTCTATTCTATATTATATTATTATCTTTCATTTCAATTTTTATTTTTTAAATTCAATTAAACAAATTCCATCTTTTATTTTTCAATTTTCATGTATTTTCAATTTTAATGTATTTTCATTTAATGTATTTTCAATTTTTATTTTTCAATTTTAGCAACATCTAATATTCCATATTTGCACCATTCATTTTTTGAGATGATTATATATTTTTTGTACAATTATAACTTGAAATAAAATTAACTTATAATTTTACATAAAAATAATAAATGCACGAAAATTAATTTATCAAAATTATACGCCAAAGTTAAGATGTAAATTAATATTATAAAGATATTATATAAACATAATTAGGTATATGTAAAGAGGTAAAATTAAAAGAGTTAAATAATAAAATATGGTTGAATAGTAATGGGGGAGATGAATAGTGTAACCCCATATTTGATGGAACACTATTCATCCCAATTTTTGGGGGCAAAAATGCCAGAGGGTTGGAGCTTGTTTACCCCAAAATTTGCCCTATCCCTGTTATGGAGAAATGGGGTAAGGTTGGAGAAGCCCTAAGTGTAAGAATATCTATATCAAAATCAAGTTGCTTAATGGACCCAAAATATCTTTCCCTCTTCAGTAATAAGTCTTAGAATAATCTTCTTAAATTTGTTAAATTAGAGGAAATATTGTGTTCATAAAATCATCAAAAACAATGTGTTGCATGAATAAGTATGTTTTGCAGAAAACAGCTAACCTCAATAATTGTCCTAGAACATTCAGCTGGCTTGAGTTGAGCATCCTCATTCTCCATTAGTTCCAACTCCCCAATGTCCTCAGATGGATGATATGATCTACTTTGTTTTACTGACTCCGAACCGGAGCTAAAATGATCCTTTGCGGTTGCTTTAATTCCTCCATTTTTGTCCTTGCACGCTCTTCTTCCACCACCACCATAATTGTCCGCCAATCTTCCAATTTTATCCCTGCAAACAAAACTCTCAAATCAATTGAGGCCTTCAGTACCGAGGTATGAAGAAGAAGAATTAGAAAAAGAAGCAGTACCGAGGTATGAAGAAGCTGACGGAATGAGATAAACGGCGGGAGGTGGCGTCGAAGTTCACAGCGGAGAAACGGATGGTGGCAGCGGCATGTTCAACCGTAAGCATTCTTCAAATTTCCCCAATTAAAATGAAATCAAAGCAGAGAAGTGCTGGAGTTGGTCTTATGAGACTATTCTCCTAATATATCAGTGTATGTGATGATTGGCCCGTGTGGCTCTCTTTTATCCGTTTAAGGCTTCTCAAAACCTTTACGTCTTTCTTTACTCGTTTTATGCGATAAAGATTCCCTGCTTTGCCTCTCCACGTCCCTACAAATGTTTCCTTTTATTTTTGATCGAATTTGCGAGTCATTAGCCCGTTACCATCCATCTACTGGTCTTATATGTTATTTGGGTGCAAAAGTGTGCTATAGCAAAACAAATCTTGAACGATGATAAATCAAATAACAAACGAGAAATCTACCAAAAGAGACACAAACATTTAACGTGGTTCGACCAATTGATCTACGTACACAGCGGAGATGAGCTATCCACTATATAAAAAGAGCGTACAAAATATCGAGAGAACAACCTCACGAAGAGACAAACACAAGTGACACACTACACTTGTCCCGTAAAGTTCTCCCCCTAAACAAGACTCTCAAACTCCATATGACTACATTATGGATGCTACTGAATGAGAAGGAAGGATCCTCAATTTATAGACGTCCAAACCTTTTCCTACAAGAAAAAGGACTAGCCAAACATGAAAGAATTATAATGTCGGAAAACTCAATTATGGTAAATATGTTGTCCTTTCCTTCAAGAAATAAGAAAACCAATTATGGTAAGAAAATCTGGACAAACACCTAATAATTCTCCCCTTTGGCCTGAATTTTCTAACAAAATAAATCTGATACACCTTATTCACATAGCCCTCAACAGGTCACATCTCCAAATCTCCACCGCAAAGTTTCTCTCAACGAGAGTAGCACTCGGGTCAAATTTCTCGGACAAAAATCATGATTATCGTCAAATAGGTTGCGGCTAGAACGGAACCCGCCAAGATGAACCTGTCTTGATCCTCGCTCTGATACAACTTGTTAGGACCGAAAAAATCAGGTGTCATGCGGAAGCTAGCAAAGCAAACCTTGAACGACGATAAATCAAACAACAAACGAGAAATCTACCAAAAGAGACACAAATATATAACGTGGTTCGGCCAATTGATCTACGTCCACAGCGGAGATGAGAGAACAACCTCACGAAGAGGCAACACAAGTGACACACTACACTTGTTCCGTAAAGTTCCCCCCCTAAACAAGACTCTCAAACCCCATATGGCTACATTGTGGATGCTACTAAATGAGAAGGAAGGATTCTCAATTTATAGAAGTCCAAACCTTTTCTTACAAGAAAAAGGACTAGCCAAACATGGAAGAATTATATTGTCCTTCTACAAAAAGAAAAACTCAATTATGGTAAATATGTTATCCTTTCCTTCAAGAAATAGGAAAACCAATTATGGTAAGAAAATCTGGACAAACACCTAACACCTTGGTGAAGTAGTGACGAGTTTCAAGTCATATGATATTGGTCCCCGAGAATTCTGCATGATCTGCATATTTGTCGAAGCCAGTTTTACTCATTAGTCCCCGAGAATCTGCCCTCGGTCACCCATTCGATCGTTCCGAGCAGAGTTGCGTCCCAAACCATTTTTCCTTCGATCTGAAACATACGGCTGATATCGATCTTTATTCGGCCTCGACTCTTTATCAATATCTCTCTAGTTTTTACCCGTCGACCTGTTTAGATGTACTGAACATGAAAGGGCTCCCAATTGGTCGTCTTCGACCCTAATCTTCGACCGATATCGGTTGTGAACATCTTCCCAAGTCACAGCTGGGTACTCGATCAAGTTCTGTTTCAACTGGCGTGATGCGATCGAACTCCGCTCGTTTAATCCTTGGGTGAAAGCTTGAACAACCCAATCATCAGTGACTGGTGGTAATTCCATACGTTCCATTTGGAATCGAGATACGAACTCTCTTAGCTTCTCATTATCCCTCTGCTTTACTTTGAAAAGGTCTGATTTTATTGTTGCAACCTTTATGGCACTAGCGCGCGCTTTTACAAGTGAATCCGCCAACATGGCAAATGAATCGATAGAGTTCGGCGGCAAGTTGTGGTACCAAATCATGGCTCCCTTTGACAGGGTCTCTCCGAATTTCTTTAGCAGTACAAACTCGATCTCGTTATCCTCTAAATCATTACCTTTTATGGCACACATATAGGAAGTAGCATGCTCATTGGGGTCTGAAGTCCCGTTGTATTTAGGTATATCGGGCATACGGAAATTCTTTGGGATGGGCTTCGGAGCCACACTCGGAGGGAATGGTTTTTGCACAAACTTCTTGGAGTCCATTGCTTTCAAGATCTGTGGTTCCACCGGTATCTGATCAACTCGAGAGTTATAAGTTTCCACCTTCTTGTTGTTGGCCTCGATTTCTTTTCTCCCGATTCTATTCTCTTAGTAAGCTCCTCGAGCATCCTCATTATAGAAGGATCGATCGTCGAAGTATTATCACCTGATCTTTCACCTTCTTGTTGGTTCCCTGTGTTGATTTTGCAACTGAGCAATGGCATTTTGTTAGGCTTGCAGCATTTCAAATATAACTTGGAGACTGACCTCTTCGTCTCCTCTTCCCTGTGTACCTCGACTGTCAGCTCGACCCTCTCTGCGTACGCTTTCATCGGGGTCCCCGCCTAAATCCACATTCAAAGCAACATGAGAATTGACGTTCAACTGGGTCAACGGGTGGTGCTCCTCCGAGGTCATCCTGTGGCACCTCGATTCCTGGAGCGATAACATTCTCGTTTTCTCCGTGGAGTCCGAGACCATTGTCGTCATGTGTAGCTGTGTTTTGCGAGTTTGACATGATTTTAGCCTGAAAACAAAATTCTTGACAAGAAACAAGTGTAAAATAGTGTGTTATACTAGGATTAGTACTGAACGACCACTATTATACTTAGCCCCACGGTGGGCGCCAAACTGTTTACCTCAAAATACAAGTAACAATTAAACTTGTAATGTGATTATAAGGATATGTGATATGATTCAATGTCAATTGATAAATATCTAACAAATAAAGGAATTAAATGATTGTAGTAGATCAAACCAGTGCCATAGCAAGTTATCGACCCCGACTTGGAATAGTTTCAAGATCGAACGTTAAGAATCACAAGAATTATAAGAAGAATACGAACAAAGTGGACAATAAGAGCAGTAAAGAAGTAAGAGCGAGTAAAAGAGCAGAGTGTTTGTATTTCTCTATGAATGCGTATATGATTTGTGTGTGTTACAAATGAACAAGGTTCCTCTTTATATAGTAGAGGAATCCTTAATAAGGTAAAACTCTAATTTCGGAAGCAAAATACATGATTGGTATTAATAACTGTTAATGGTTCTGCAATTCTGAGATTCCCGCCGAGATTGGTGGTCGATTGCGGATATCTCATTATTCTGTTACTTCGATATCGATCTAGCCCGATCTCAATACCTTGATCTTCGTGCTCCATGGGCTCGAGCTTGCTTCGATATAGGCTTAATCTCGAGGCGGACCCTCAAGCCCATAAAATCGGGCGTGGTCGATTTTAACCGTATACAGATATTCCCTGCGTTTGTTAGAATGAAATGGAAAGAAATGTTTTAAACCTCGATTCCTCTGTACCTCGATCATGACGTCATCTCCATGACGTAAATGATGGATGTGACCGAAACATCCCGTCAGTTCGGTCCAAAAATCCATCAATGCATGTCAGTCATCGGTCGGCCACTACTGATATCGAACCGTCGTCACAAGCCTATAAATACCACCTCTCTTATTGATTCAAACTTCACTTTTCTTTAATTATAAACTCCTGAGTTCCCAATTCTTCTCATATCTCTCCCATCGCCGCTTATTACGCCACCATAGTTTTTACCAGAGCCACTAATCTCATATCTTTCTTCCAGCTTCTACAAATATACAAATGGCAAAGACTTCCAAGTCTGTGCCGCAAAAAGAAAAAGCTTCTTCTTTTTCTTCCTCCCGGCCGGCAGGTGATAAGACGCTGGTGGAGCCTTTTATCGAGGAATGTGTCTCGGGGCCAATCAAATTAACTTCCAAATTCAAAGTTGAAAGGCCTTCCTCGGTCCCAAGCGAACCCATGTCCCCGTATATATGCTCAATATCGAAAGATGACCTTGAGAGGGTGAATGATGACTATGGTTGGGAGAACATGGAAGTGGTGGTTCCTTCCCCTGAAGAGGATATCACCACTTATGTGAAAGGGTACCTTAGAGTATATACCTACCATTTCACTCTATGTCCTGTGGATCTATTCATACTTTACTTCTACCGCCAGTATCGAGTAGCCCTCAGCCAAATCTATCCCTCATTCTAGCACATCGTCAACCTGATCAGGTTCTTTTCACAAATGGAGATGTTTACATCTAAGTAATGGGTGAAGCTTCAGCAAGGATGATGATTTGCAATAACAATGTAATTGCTTCAAACATTTCATACGAAGACTATTTAATATTATAGCAACGTGGGATTTACGATCCTAAGGGAGTACAGTGCAATCTTTCTCAAGAATATCATACTGATGTTTCCCTAATTCGGTCCGCTGTTACGTGTTTTTCACAAAGACGTGTGATTGATTGTCAAGAGAATCGGTTCAGGTATGTGAAGGCTATCCCTTCTTTTGTTTTGGCATGAGTCATACGATACAAACGAAACGAGAAAATGCACAACTTTCATAAATGACTATATTCATAGAATTACTAGGGGTGCATATGTTCTTGATTTCCCATATGAATTATTATTATATCTTCTGTTCACGGGTCTCAGAAAAATATGTAGTTGATAAAGTTATCCGAAAGGTATATTAATCTCATAACATTCCGGGAAATCTTATTAGCGTATTTCATATGCATTTCATTCATTTGTACATTACATTGACCCATGACCAGATGGCTTTATATACGCATATTTTATATCTATATGGGATATGGTAAAGGTTACGGTGTTATATATGTACCACCATATGATCAGCTGGTATATGTTGATGGTTTTGCCCACAGTGGCTGAGACGATATGATGGGATGCCCTCAGAGACTTGATGATCTTATGTACACATATACCTATGCATGATATGATATTTATACGCACGTGCATTACATTGTAAATGTTTCATGATTTACAAAGTCATTTATACTTACAGGTATAATTCTTTACTCTATGATTCATCTAGGTCTTTTATGTACTGATTTTCATGCCTTACCTACTCAGTATATTATTCGTATTGACGCCCCTATTTCTCGGGGCCTGTGTTTCATGCCCGCATGTGTAGGTAGACAAGCTGACAATCCCCCTCTTTAGGATTCTTGATTAGCGAGAGTTTGTTTTTCTCTACTTGATCCGGCGCTGTTATTAGTTTTGGTACGCTATTTTTGTATGTAGATATGGGTATGACGGGGCCCACTCCTGTCTTTGTACAATTGTATATTCTAATAGAGGTCTGTACACGGTTATATACAGTTGGATAGTATGTGGTCTTGTCGGCTTCCAGTTTTGGATATATAGTTGTCTATAGCAGCCTTGTCGGCTCGCCTTACCGTATTCCGCATGTATATGTATATATATATCTTTTGGACATGTTTCCCTCTCGTATGTTATTCTTGTAATTCAGCAGGTTATTGACAAATGTTATTCATGTGTTATATCTTAGATGCATGCTTAAGGGTGTTCGACAGGTAGGACTCGGGCACTCGTCATGGCCCATCGGTTTGGGTCGTGACAGTGGTAAAGCATGTCTATAGGCCACCTCACTAACTCTCTCTAACACCTCAAATGTACCAATATACTGAGGGCTCAACTTTCCCTTCTTCCCAAATCGCATCACACCCTTCATGGGCGAAAATCTATGTAGGACCTTCTCACCCACAATGAATGCCACATCACAAGCCTTGATATCAGCATAACTCTTTTGCCTGGGCTTCAATGTACGAAGCCGCTATTGATTTAATTTAACCTTCTCCAAAGCATCACGAACCAAATCTGTGCCCAATATAGCCTAGCCTTGCCAGGCCCAAACCAACCAATCGGAGAACGATATTGCCTCTCATATAATGCCTCATACGGAGAAATCTGGATGCTCGACTGGTAGCATTTCTTGTAGGAAAACTCCGCTAAAGGTAGAAATTGGTCCCACTGACTTCCAAAATCAATTGTACATGTCGTTGACACATCCTCCAAAATCTATATGGACCGCTGGGACTGCTCGTTTGTCTAATGGTTAAAGGTGGTGCAACTCAACCTGCATGCCCAACTCATGCCAAACCACTCCAAAAATTCGAGTGAACTGAGCGCCTTCATCTGAGATGATAGAAACAGGTACACCATGCTAGTGAAAAATCTCCCGGATGTGGATCTTAGCCAACTGCTCTGAAGTGTGGGAAGTCATCACTAGAATGAAATGTGCAGACTTTGAATCTCCTCGATGTCCATGGCAAACCTACCACAAATTCCATAGTGATACGCTCCAATTTCCACTCTCTCGTATGTCAATCTTCTAAAGTAAACCACCTGGTCTATGATGATCATACTTTACATGCTGACAATTCAAACACCAAACAACATATCCAACAACGTATTTCTTCATCCTTTTCCACCAATAATACTACCTCAAATCCCGGCACATCTTCGTAGCACCTGGATGAATGAAATACTGCAAACTATGGGCCTCCTCAAGGATCACTCTCTCAACCCATACACATCAGGAAAACAATTCCGGCCCTGGAGCCGCAACACACCATCATCACCAATCATCCCCTCCCTAGCACCACCTCAGAAAATGTGTCCTTAAGGACAAGCATATGGGGATCATCACACTGACGAGCCTTGATGCACTCAAAAAAGGACTATTGTGATACAACACAAGCAAGGACTCTGCTCCAAAAGCAAGACACCTCATACTCTCCGCCTTGTTACTCAAGGCGTCGGCCACCATATTGGCATTCACCAAATGATAAAGAATGGTGATATCATAGTTCTTCAATATTGCCGACCACCTCCCCTGCCTTAATTTCAAACCCTTTTCCTTGAATAGATGTGGAAGACTCTGGTAATCCGTATACTCCTCACAAGATATGCCATATAAGTAGTGCCTCAAAATCTTGAGCGCATGTACAATAGTTGCTAACTCCAAATCATGCACTTGATAGTTCTTCTCACGGGTCAACTAGTGTTACGCGTAGGAAATTACCCTACAACCCTACATCAACGCACACCCAATGCCAACCCGCGAAACATCACAATAAACCATATATAACCCGGATCCTGAAGACAAAATCAACACTGAAGTTGTAGTCAAAGCTGTCTTGAGCTTCTGAAAGCTCTGCTCACACTCATCAGACCATCTGAGTAAAGCACCCTTCTGAGTCAACTTGGTCAATGTAGCTGTAATAGATGAGAAGCCCTCCATAAAGCAACGATAGTAACCAGACAAACCTAGGAAACTCCATATCTCTGTAGCGATAGACGGTGTAGGCCACTCTGAAATGCCTCAATCTTCTTTAGATCCACCTTAATTCCCTCATTGGACATCACGTGACCCGAGAATGCTAGCGAGTCAAACCAAAACTCATACTTGGAGAACTTAGCATACAACTTCTTCCCTCTTAGAGTCTGGAGCACATTTCTTAAATTTTTCTCGTGCTCCTCCCAAGTAGAGGAATACACCAATATATCATCAATAAACACAATGATGGAGGAATCCATATAAGGTTGAAACATATTTTCATCAAATACATGAAGCTGTTGGAGCATTAGTCAGCCTAAAAGATCACGAAGAACTCATAATGACGGGTCTTGAAGGCCGTCTTAGGAATGTCTGAAGCCCTGATCTTTAAGTTATGATACCTCGATTTCAAGTCAATCTTCGAGAACACCCTAGCACCTTAAAGCTGATCAAATAAATCACAAATATGTGGCATTAGATACTTGTTCTTGATGGTAACCTTGTTCAATTGCCTGTAGTCAATGCACATTCTCATGGAACCATCTTTCTTCTTCACAAATCGAATAGGATCACCGAAGATGACACACTCAGCCTGATGAAACCTTTATCTAGTAATTCCTGCAATTATTCCTTCAATTCCTTCACACTGTGCCATGCGATATGGTTGAATAGATATGGGTTGGGTGTCCGATACCAATTCAATACAAAAATAAATATCTCTATCGGGTGGCATGCTCGGTACCTCTACAAGGAAAACTTTTAGAAACTCCCTGTAAGGTCCCAGACAATTTTGCGAAGTAATTTAAGATTTTGTGGTGCCAGGTAGGCTAATTATAATATTTTATGTGCTATTAATATGATGGATATCAATTGGATATAGTAATAAGTGTACGAGGCATATTATAGATGATGTGGGGTCTAAGGAGAGTCCTAAGTCTAAGTCAAGTTAGAAAATTACATAATAGGCTAAAATTCCAAATGAGTACGCACAAATTCAAACTTTGGACGAGAATATCTACATATATATAAGGTTTTATGTGATGAATAACATATCAAATGAAAGATATTTGAGTCTAGTTTCTAAATCTTCAAACCGTTTGTCATTTGGACACTCTTACAAAAGGTTATGATCAAATTACCAAAGGCTGGCATAATGCAATTCTGCGGCCATTCTGCGACCGCAGAAGTGGTTATGCGACCGCAAAATGGCCGCAGACCTATCCAGTGAAGCCCAGTTCTGGGCACCAATTTTGCAATCCGTTCTGCAACCCACATACCCGTTCTGCGGTCCATTCTACGACCGCATACCCGATTGTAGAGGCTTCATTTTCCTATTTTCATAACCCGACCCCATTTTGATAAATAGACTTTGTGACTTTATTTGGAGCTATTTTCTAGTGAATCTAGAGAGAGGTGAGAGCATCCTAGAGAGGGAATGAGGGACCTAACATCCTAATCATCCAATCTTGCAGAAATTCTCAAGAATCAAGGAAGCTAATCACTAACTAATTATCTTTCAAGCTAAGTCCTACTTCTAAGATTTCATACAAGAGATTATGAGTTCAAATATATATTGTGGGGTTAGAAATAGGCTATGCATGTGACACTAAGTTGTAGTATGTGGGATTAATGAACCCTTGTGGGTAGTTTCTTGTTGAAATCTGTTGAGGGAGGAAGGGATCACCATTTCAGATCCTTGTAGTCTATTTTTCATGATAGGTGTTTGACAAAATTCCTAAGAGAGTTACACTGTGGGAATCCTTCTAATTATTAACCGATTTTCACTATCTTCCTATAGATTGTTATTGATAGAAGTGTTGGTGCATTGTAGTAACTTAAGAAAAGCTCAAAGAAGGTATGTAGGCTAAATTGTCTCTCTCAGAATTGAATTTCATAATGTTTCTGTAAGTTTAAGTATGACCGGCCCAAAATCCCTAATTTCTACATTCCGAGTTATCCCCTATAAACTTACAAACTTGATTATTCCAAATGAGACTTATATAGAAAGATAGATGTTCAAAGTATAGTTTGCTTATTAAAATGAGTATGGGTTTGAGTCGTATTCTAAATAAAAACTAGTATACCAATTAGGTGAGGAAAATTTGATGTGCTTAATGCTCCTAATTGCTCCTATGTGTACCAAATGTCTTGATTGATTGCGTCTTGCTTTTGATAATCTATAAAGATGTTTTAAACTAGAGTGTGGCCAACGTGTCGAGAACTTAAGTTATGATTGTGATTAGTGAGGCCAATGAAATGAGAAAATGTGAAACAAATTATGAAATAAACCTCGACTCAACTGTTTTAAATTAACTTCTAAAAGCAGAATTTGCCTAAAAGCTCTTATACTCAATTTATGCCCGTAAGTGGCTGTTTTAGGTAATAAATTTCTACATATGGTTGGTATCTCTTCTTCTTCGGCCTCGGCTCCCTTTATGCATTTCTTGATTCCTTTGCTGATAGCCTGCTTGGATACACCGAGCCTGAGGGGGCTCCCAATTGGTCGTTCTCGACCTTGATTTTTGATTGGTGCCTATTGTGTACATCCGCCCAAGTTACGACGGGATACTCAATCAAATTTTTCTTCAACCGCTTTGAAGCTATTGAGCTTCGTTCATTCAGACCTTGGGTGAAGGCTTGAACTGACCAGTCATCAGATACTGGTGGTAATTCCATTCGCTCCATCTGGAAACGAGATACGAACTCCCTTAAAATCTCGTTCTCTCTTTGTTTGATTTTGAACACATCGGACTTCCTCGTAGCGACTTTTATGGCACCAGCATGTGCCTTTACAAATGAGTCTGCCAACATGGCAACGAATCTATTGAATTCGGGGGGAGGTTATGATACCATATCATGGCCCACTTGGACAGTGTTTCTCAAAATTTCTTCAAGAAGACATAATCGATCTCGTCGTCCTTTAAAGCATTTCATGTTATACCACAAGTATATGTTGTGATATGCTGGTTGGGATCTGTGGTCCCATTGTATTTTTGGATATCGGCCATCCTGAACTTCTTCGGAATGGGCTTCGAATTCGCACTTGGTGGGAATGGTTTCTCAACGAACTTCTTCAAATCTAGTCCCTTTAAGACTAGAGGTGCTCCCTGGATCTGGTCGACCCTCCAGTTGTAGGTTTCTACTTTCTTGTCGTTATCCTCTATCTTATTTTCTCCCGACTCGACCCTTTTAGTGAGTTCCTCGAGCATCCTCATGATGGTGGGGTCAGTTCCTGACCCATTATTGCTTGATCTTTCTGGTGTTGGCTCAACCTGGGGAACTATTTCCGGTCATGCTGTGCTCGGAGTCCTGTGCTGATTCTGCAACTGAGAGATAGAAACTCATTGTGCTTGCAACATTTCAAAGATTACTGATAGACTAACTTATCTTTCTTCTCGATCCTGTGTCCCTTGTGCTTCAGGTTGGTCCCATCCGCATACACTTCCTTCAATATCAGTACCCAAATCGACGTGTAAAGCAATGTGTGAACCTACGTCGACAGGGTTTGGTGCTGGTGCTACCCTAGAGTTTAGCGATGGCACACCGGCCCTTGGAGCCGCTGCACTTTTTTCTCCATGGAAACCAAGATCGTCATTTCCAGGTGCGTTTGTTAGACATATTTTAACCTGAAATCAAAGAATCTTTGGACAAGAAAAAGTGTGAAGAATAACTTGTGTTATCAGAAAACTAGCACCAAAATAATCACTATTATCTTTAGCTCCGCTGTGGGTGTCAAACTGTTTACCCGAAAAAATGGTATCAACAATTAAAGCTGATTTGTGATTTTAAAGATATGTGATTTATTTCAATACGAGTAAATAATCAAGAAATGATAAGCTTAAGTAAGAAGAATGTGATAGCCAAACCAATGTTGTCACAGAACTGGGGGCCTCGAGCTTAGTAACCTCGGGGGACTCGAGCTTAGTCTTTGGTAGTAAATTATGAACAGTAGATGGAGAACAACAAATGAAGAGCAATAAAGCTGAGGAATAATGTTGAGCACGTTAAACAAGAAGGGCAGTGTAGAATGTTTTATTACACTGAAAAATTTTCCCTTTTACAAATGATTGGGGTCCCCTTTATATAGGAGGGGAAAATCCTAATATGATACATATCTAAATATGACAAAGAATACTATTGGTACAACTGTATAACGGTTTTGTACGGAGTTGTACTATTTCTTACAAATGTTATCCGTCCTAACCACGTGTCCTTGGGAATTTCCCGCTTTTTCTTGACTGTCATCGATTTTGCACTGCCTCGAGGTAGGTTGTGACGGGTCCTCGATGTGCCTTCTCGAAGTGTATGTTCCGGGATCAATTCGAACTTTACTTCAAATTCTTCTAGCTCTGGCTCAGTGCAACAGATACCTCAAAATCGGACTCCTCCGATTTTGGCCGTATACAATATTATCAGTTCAGTTTTAACTTTCAGTTATTTTGTTGCCTTACATACCTAGTACATTATTTTGTACTGACGTCCCTTTTGTTGGTGCGCTGCATTTCATGCCTGCAAGTCTTGATAGAGAGTTGGATAGACCTTCCTATTAGACAAAGTCAAACATCAGCTTGGTTGGTAAGCTCCACTTCCTCGAAGTTACTAGGTGTAGACCGTGGAAGCCATTTTATATATACAGGTTTGATGGGTAGGTCGAGGCCATGTCCCCACCATGATACAATTTTGTTATCTCTAGAGGTTTGTAGATGAGCCCTGTGTATATGTACGGTTTGATATTGCTGGTTGGAGACGTTCATGGAAGCCTTTTCGGCCTGCACAATTATGTATATGAGCTTTTGAGTATGTTTACCCCTCTAATGAGAAGAGACGTTATTTTCAGATGATTCAAAATATAGCCTCATCGGTCTTGATTAATATTGTCTGTTTGTAGGTAGGCCTCGTCGGCCCAAGTTGAGGCTTACCCCTCTAAAGTTTACATTTAAAGAGTGGTACATTTTGATCGAATATGGCACCGGGTGCCGGCCACGCCTTCCCAGGTTTGGGGCATGACACAAAATTCCTAATTTCTTGTCACAGCCCCAATCTCTCAGCGTAGGATTTTGTGATGGCACATAGTCTCTAAGACAAGGTAAGCCTAACATACATGAAGAAATAACAAAAATAATAATAGAACTTCGAATTTAAAGGCAACCAGCTATCAAAACAGAATCTCCACAATACAACTGACAATAACTCGAAAAAATCTTGTGAGACTGAGTCAGAAGCTCTATACGAGTATACGGAACCTCTAATACATCACTATCTAAATAAAGATTATGAAATAGAAATCAAGGATAGAGGGTGACTCTGAGGCTTGCAAACGCCGGTAGCTATACCTTGAAGTCTCCGGTCTGAAAGCTCAACACACTGGTGCCTAGCCTAGTATGAGGTACTTGGATCTGCAAAAAAAGATGTGAAGAAGTGTAGTATGAGTACACCACAATATTACCTAGTAAGTATCAATCCTAACCTCGATATCGTAGTGACGAGGTCAGGTTAAAACACCTACTGGAATAAATAAAGAAGCTGAACATGTATGATACAATATAATAATGGAAACAAGGAAATGATACAACAAAGAAATATGACAAATTAATCTACACTTAAATTAAGGCGATAAAGGCATCAAGGGAGAAACAATGATAAAAATACCAAGGAAATCAATGCAGAAAAAACACAAGTGATGTAATTGAAAGGTAACAACAAGAATGATGTCTGAGGTACCTCCTCGTATCTGATTTCACAAATACAGTCACAATATTTCTTTATATCACCGCGGGAGCCTTGCAATTAGTTTTGAAAAATCATTTTTTCCGAAATAGCTACCCGCGTTTTAGCCCACCTTATCACACCGCATGACTTCAAGTAGTTCCCCTACTAACAACACGTGTATCAAGCCCAACTTATCTCACTGCATGTGTATCAACCCCTATCTTTATACCAGCGTATGCGTATCAATATCACAATATCACAACTCGCACCTCAAGTACACAATACCACAACTTGAAAGAAAATCAACAATCACAATGTTTCCACAATAAATAGCCCATGGCTCAACCACAATGTGTAGAAGAGTCTCACCATTAGCAACTGAAAGTGAATAGCTTAACAAGAATAGTATTTCAACAATTTACAACTTTCCCTCAAAATGATCATGGCTTTTACAACTTCAACACCAAAACTCAACAATAAGATATTCCCATAAATAACATACTTAAGTAAGGTAACTCAACAGTGAAATAATTAACAAGGCAATAAGGAAATAGTTACTTCAACTAAGCAAGTAAGGGCAAATAACAAGTAAGAGTAGACAAGCATTTAACAATGTCAAATAAAGAATGTAATGATAAATTATTACACCCCATATTTTTTCGTGAAAATATACCATAAGTAAAATCATAGAAGCTCGGAAATGATATGTTACATCCCCCATTTTTATACGTTAAAATTTCATCGTAAGTTAATAGATGTAAGCTCGGGAATGAGATTATTTTGAGGTTATAAGTATTATGCTATTTCAAATAAGAGATAAGTAAATTCGTGAACATAAGAGGGTAAGCGAATTGAAAAAATTAGTTTCATCAAATTGACATTTTAAGATAAAATATGGTCCAAGCTATAATACCCTGTAATTATGAACCAGTGCCATATAAGGTAGCACATGACCAAGATAGTAAGATGTATAAAATGTGTTAAAAGTGAGTAGTAATTTAAGTAATTTGAGATAATTATTAATTATGTGCGTAATTCGTTAATTATTGGTCAGTGAGAGATCAATAAGTTAATCAAGAATTTAGTGGATAATTAATGATAATTTTGAATAAAGTTAATGAATCTCACGTGGCAGCTTTTGCCTTAGGAAAATAGTGATTCTTTTGGCTAAAGGATAGGTGGCATAATTAGGCCCTAAAATGGGCCCCACTCACAAAGGTTAAGAGAACTCTTTAATTCACAAAATAGAATTCTTATAACTACAAATGTACGGATAAAGCTTCAACAAAGGTCATGCAAGATTATGATCAAATTCACAAATAGAAATATCATATGGAGTTGATTGGCAACGTGATTTTCTTAGCAAAATTCATACAAAATTATGTAATAGCAGTGTGAGATGCAATTCCAAGAGATCACGGTACAATCTTTCTCAAGAATAGCGTACGAATTTTACCATACTTCAATCTGTCGGTACATGTTTTGTCGTGTTTAACGGGTGTTAAAGTGATTGACAAGAGAATCGTCTCATGTATGTGAAGGCTATCACTTCTTTATATTTGGCATGATCCATAAGATATAAACGAAACGAGCAAATGCACAACTTTCATAAATGACTCTATTCATAGAATTAGTAGAGGTGCCTATGTTCTTGATTCCCCATGTGTCCTAATATTCTATCATTTGTTCATGGGTCTAAAAAAATACGTAAGTTGATTCATATTTATTTCATGATATTAACCAAAGGCATAATGGTCTTATGACGTTTTGTGAGATTACTTCTTATGCATTTAATTAATTCATACATGCACATTGACCCATTACTAGATGGTGTTATATATGCGTATATATATGTATATGGGAAAGGTTACGGTGTTATATGCGCACCACCACCTGATCAAATGGTATACATTGTTGATTTTGACCACAGTGGTCGAGATGATATGATGGGATTCCTCATAGGCTTGATGATGTTATGAATGCATATACCTATGAACGGTATGACATTTATACGCATATGCATGACATTTTAAATATTAAATGATTCACACGGATATTCAAACTTACATGTCAAGACTTTTACTCCATGTTTCTCTTATGTCTATTATTTACTGATTTTCATTCCTTACATACTCGGTACATTATTTGTAATGACGTCCTTTTTGCATGGAGATGCCACATTTCATGACTGCAGGTCCCGAAAAACAGGTTGAGAGCCCTCCAAGTACGCTATCAGCTCATCAAAAGGTGTTGGTGCGCTTCGTTTGCTCCGTCGTTGTTTATTTGGTCAGTATGCATTAGACACGTATTAATTGGTATGTCGGGGTCCTGTCCCGGCCTCATGCCGTTTATGTAATCTTAGAGTCTTTTAGACATATGTCATGTATATGAAAGATTGTATGGACTTGTCGACCTATGTTGAGTGTACGGGTGATCATTTTGGCCTTATAGGCCCGTATGTCATAAGTATAAGTTTGTATTACATGTTGGGTCGTCCTATGTCGAGTGTTCCCTCCTGTTTCATTCTAGTTATCTCATGACAATATTTTTGGTTCATTTACCTATCATCGTATGATACAAAAGATACGTTACGTTGGTACCCGGTTGAGTAAGGCACCAAGTGCCCGTCGCGGCCTATTTGTTTGGGTCGTGACATAAGTAATATCAGAGCAGTTCACTGCTAGGGGGTCTACAAGTCGTGTCTAGTAGAGTCTTGTTTATGGGTGTATTGTGCACCACACTTATAAGTAGGAGGCTACATGACATTTAGGACTATCACTCTTTCTTGTTACTCTAGATCGTGTGGTAGAGCTCAGTCGTAGGAATTAAAATTCATAAATTCTATTTTATTTGTAATAAGATGATACATACATCTAAAAGACAGTTGGTAAAAGATTGCATATGGTTGTGGAAGAGTTAAGTTAGAGGGACTCGATTATGCATTGTGCTTATGATGAGTAAATGTGAGGTCTTCAGCATACCATGTGTGTACTAAGACATATAAGATTCTTGATAAGGAGCCTTAAGGCAAGAATATCACCCATATGGTAAAAATCAACGAGAGAATCCGAAGGTACAAGATTCAAAAAGTAAAAGAAGCAAGATGAATAAGGGTACGAGATACCCAGTTAGTGAAGATGATCATTATCTACAATTCAGGAAGAGAGATATAAGCATTTTGAGTTACCTTCAACAGTGACAAATGTATGTATAATTGGCCATACCCATCTCAGTTATGTCTCATAGGAGCTAACAAATGTGGTTTGAGAGAAGGACGGGATATAAGGATCCCCCTGGGGTTAGAGTAACCCAAAATGATGGATGGATTGTTTGCGTCAGTTGACATTTCTGAAGGATATTGCAAATGTACTAATAGACCTCCTTGTGGGACACCAAGATGGTGCACTCTAGAACAGTACAACTAGATATGAATACTAGAGTGTTCAAAAAAAATTATTTAAAAGATAGGCAACACGAAGAGCCAGTGGATGGAGTAAAGAGAGAGTTAATAACGCATTATGAGTAAGATGTGATACATGGATGGCAATGGTAGATTAAAAAAATGACAGTATTACAGAGTCTATAGACAAGGAAAGGAAAATACGAGAGGTGATAGGCCTTGAGGCAACAAAAGAGTACAGGTAATAAAGTCATATCCTCATTTCGAGAAAAAAGTGTGTGACTCTAACATGATTTCCAGAAGGAAAAGTTAAACCCCCAGAGTAATGAAAAATTTTATGGGCTGGTGAACAAGATAAACTAAACATGAATTAGGGACTGAGTGACTTGATAATAGACGGCATCATGAGAATTTCAGATTGCGTTACGGTGATAATAGAATGGACAACAGAAGAAGATTCATGAGAAATTTAGAGAATGTTCATTCAGGAAGACGCTTCCCTAAAGTAAGCAATGGGAGCATTAAGCTTAAGGGACTGTATGTGTCAATTACACTAAGTGTCACCCTTGTGAGTAAGGAATTTTGTTATCCTTTATACAGAACGATTACCGCAAGGCGAGTAAGGGTCATCGATGATGTGAAAAGATGCCAAAGATGAAGAGGTAAAACATTTATATGTAGATCATCACAGCACTAAATGTTAGTACTCCCCTAAATGGTGGAATATGGAGTGATATGACATTAAGTAAGAATTAAGTGGTTCTAGTAACTATGGAATGGTAAAGGAAGATTGCGATAAAAAAAATGAGAAAGGAAGGAGATTGAACTTATTCAAATCCTACAGAAATGATACGATTCTCGAACATTATGCAATCACGACATCAAAGAACGGGAGAAAGGGTTCCTGCCCCGGATGTTATTGATAAATAAGGAGCTAGTGCGAGAGGTAAGTTAAAACAAAGGAAATAACCCAAGAAAGATTTCACAGAATATTGATATGAGAATGGGCCAACGAGTAGTTAATAGTTGATTTAGGAAGAGCCTAATTATGGATAGACAAGAGGTTGCAGGTGATGCGAGACTAAATTGCATGGTTTAGCATGTGATATACCTTACATTTTATGAGCATTAATGATAAAATTACACTTGTTATGTGCTTAATGGAGTTTATTTCATGTGTAGGTGAATTGGAAATGGAAACGGAGCTAAAGGGATGCAAATACGTCAAAAATACGCAAAAGGAGACGCCCGGGCGATAGCCGGGCGTTTACCCCATAAGGACTGGCCCCCCCTGGCGTTAGGGGGCGTTTACCCCATAAGGCCTGGCCCCCCCTGGCGTTAGGGGGGCGTTAGGGCCATAACGCCAGACCCCCCCTGGTGTTAGGGGGGCGTTAGAGCCCAAACGCCAGGGGTCCCCAGTTTCGCCCAATTCCGAGTTTGACGAGTTAAATGTTTCCTGGTTGAAATATAAGTCTCCTACACGGTTAGGGTTCACCCTAAACCTATAAATAGACTTCTAAAACACAATTAAAGAGGGATTTTCGTGGATTAACAGTACACAAGAAGAAAATTCCATTGAAGAGCAAGAACATCGATTTATACAATCTAGTATTTCTTACTTTATATTTCAATTATGCAATTGTTTGTAGTTTTGT